>CM038674.1:12580494-12867020 GCA_021605145.1 Aegilops bicornis | reverse complement strand
AGCCCGTGGAGGCTGGAGGAGGTCGGATTTGAGCCCGCAGGAGGCTGGAGGAGGTTGACGGCGGAGATGAATGCGATCCCATGGAGTCCTGCTTTATGGCACGCCACACTCCCTCCCATGAACAGGACCCCCTGCTTGGACTGTGAAGGCCCAACACATGTTCTGCTTGGCCCATTTTACAGGCATGCCACACTTTTTACGATCAACAGTGACCCCGCTTCGACCGTAGTGAGGTCCGCTTCCTTCTGCTTTATGGCGGTACGCCACAATTCTCCCGATCAACAGGACTCCCCTGCTTTCGGACTGTGAGGAGGTCCGCTTTCTCGCTTTTGCGGCAGACGCCAGCCCTCCCGATCATCAGATCTCACAATCCTGGCCGGTCGAATACAAGGTCCGCTTCTCCACAGCGGTACGCCAGCCTCAAGCTTCTATCAGCCTGTTCCGTCTAAGTCCTCCCGGTTATGAACACGACCACGCATTCCGCTCCGACCCACGACGATTGGCTCCCCCATGAACACGACGACGATGTTGTTTCTCATGTTCACGACGACTCCAGCCGCTGTACGTGAGCGCGCTGAAAGTAGGCGCTCGAGACCCTGCCCGTATGTACGTGATGTGGGTCAGATTTTCTCTCTTGCATCCGCCACAGACGATGTACATGACGCGGCGATGCGCGGCGCCGCTTCTATTACTTACACGCGGCGCGCTTTACTACTTACGCGCCGCTTTACATCGACCAGTATGTAATGCATAATGCTCACAATTTAATGACAACGCTTACGCCACGCTTTGGACCAGTGGGTCCCGACTCGTCAGCACTTCGTTCGCGTATGAAGATGTAGCTGGTGGGTCCCAAAGCAATGTGGGGGCTTAATCGCTTTTTTTTGCCCGGATGCACTTCCTTATGGCATAAGATGTAGCTGGTGGGTCCCAGCAAATGTGGGGCTTAATCGCTTAATGTTCGGCCGACGCACTTCCTATGCGGCGCGAAGATGTAGCTGGTGGGTCCCACATCAGGGGGGCAAATCATTTTTTGCCCGGACGCACTTCCTTATGCGCGGCGGTGCAGCTCGTGGGTCCCAAAGAGTCATGGGGGAAACGTTTTTTCATGAACACGGTGGTCTGTCCGGTGGGTCCTCATTGCTGTCGTGGAGGAATAATTATTTTCCGCTGTAATAAGGGAGGCACTTCTGCTGCGTCAGGCCCAGCGTCGCCTCCACGCATGCAGTCCACGTCCGGCGAAGCCGCTCTCTGACCGACACGTTGACCACGCCGCCGAGAGCAATGTCGGTGGACGCGGGCGGAAGAGGCCGGGACGACGCACGCGCTGATGGGCCAGAGAGGAATGGTGCTGGTTCACCGTTCAGTGTGAGTCACGCTGGCCGCAGAATAATGGGGGGTGGCGTGAGTAGAGGGATGGCCTGCCAAAGGTGGGAGTAGCGGCTAAGAGGCTCCGCATCGCGAGCCGGGCCACTGAGGCAGGAGCACGAGGCACGACCTGGGTTTGGCGGCCGGAGCAAGAAGACCAGAGGCTCAGGAAGGACGACGCTGAGCCATGGATGACAGACGTCCACTGATGCTAGGGACTGCAGCATGACTAAGTTGGACAAAGCCCTGTCCTCACAACTTAGTAGCCCACAAGTCAGCCTGCCACTATACTGGGTCCCAGCCCAGCGTGGGGGAGTATTCATTTTTTGTGCATAATTAAGGAGGCACTTCCTTGCGTAATAAGATATAGCTGGTGGGTCCGAGCTGTCGAGCTACCGTGGGGAGGAGGGAGTTGCAGTCTCGGCCGGCGCATTTGAGCGGTTGAGCAAAGAAGAGTAGAGATTGAAGAAGCATTATCGCCATTGGATGGCTATCCAACAACCAATGCTTGCTAAAGGGCCAATCCCTTTTTTTAGGAAAGCCTCAAATCTGCGGGAAAACAACATGCAAGCTCCATCTTGCCATTATTTTTAATAATTTACAGCCCATTTATAATTCTAAGGTGTTTTTGGAGCCCATATTCTTTTTGTTAGCATTATGTTCTATATTGTGGCCACGGTTATATGTAATTATACGAAATTTTGCATATTTCTATGTGTCCAAACTGTTTTTAATCCCAAAATTTCGACTCACATTCAAACGGATTTTTAAAATAAATGTATATCAATATAAAATCCAACAAATTCTCCACGCATAAAAATTAATGTAACTTAAAACTTCAAATAAGAAAAAAGATATTTGAAACTAATCACCGGTTTGATGTGTTTTAAAAATGCATGTTTCATTTCTCATTACCGATACATTTTCTCGCCAGTCAATGAAAGCTCTCCTCGTCTTTGAAAGAGGATTTGCAGCCCAACAGCCTCGACAGAGCGATTTCATTTGGCCAATCACAAAAAACTGGCCGGTGGCCGTGGACCCAAATTTGTCGGCCTCTCCATCGCAGACAAGATTCTTCCGATGGAATGTCGCTGACCACATTCACCACGCCATAGGCCGAGAGCACCAAGGCGGTGGACGCACAAACAGGCCTAGGAAGGGGACGACGCGGGCAGGGATGCCCACGCTGGAGAGGAGTAATGAGGGTTCACTGGTTCACATGGCGTGTTCGTCGGGCGGTGTGACGCTGCCATCGCCAAGAGGGCCTCGCTAGCGTGGGAGTAGTAGGGGGGCGAGGAGGGCCTCAACGGCAGAGACAGCCAGCCATTACTGAGGCGTGGAGCGGGAAGTGTCTCCCCGGCGCTAGTTTGGGCGGCCGGTGCAAGAAGAGCAACGATTGAAGAAGCAGCAGGATAGTTCGATCTAAATCCAACGGTTACCGCTGGGTTAGAATCGCTTTGTTGACTGGTTGACAAGCTCGCTGCAGACGCCACAACGTAGTAGGCCTTAGCTGTGTCAGCCTCCCAACCGTGCGCCTCTAGATGTCGCTGGGAGGAACTATTTTTTCACAGGTAATAAGGAGGCAGCTGATTGCGCAGGCGGCCAGCCGTACAGAGGGGAGTAGGGTGGGCTGGGAAGCCTGGCGCCTCATCACAACTGGGCCACAAGAGGAGGGAGGTAGCAGTCCCGCCTACGGCTTAGTTTAGGCGTAATCGAGCAGGAAGATCTGAGATTGAAAAAGACCGCTTGGCCGTTGGATGGACATCCAATACCACCGCCGCCAGAATCGTGTGTTCATCTAAACAAAGCTCATGCGCAGAACAAGTCAGCCTCGAAATCGTGGCATGTACAGCCCATTTGGTTATTATTTTTATAATTTTTACTCATTTTCTAATCTATATGGAATTTATTACGCAGCCTGCTTTCTCCATTTTTAGAATTGTCGGCCAAATATTTTCTAGTCAAGCATCGTGGTCAAAAATTAACTAAATATGTGGGGAATTTTAAAAATTCGCAAATTTTTGTCGGAACTTAAATATTCTCAATCCAAAAATTAATAGCCATACTAAAACAAATTTAAAAATAAATTATAATTATGTCATGTTAAATCCAAGGAAATACGTATAAGATATCGTTGAAGAACAAAATTCAAAAAAAAACTAATATCCCATTTGCTATAAATTTTTTGGAATTTTCAAACCCTTTTGATATTACTTTTAACAGACATTGACCATACTTCTTGGCCGTGGACGGAATGTGCATCCCTTCCTCGTCTTGAAAGATTTGCAGCCCAAGACTGGAGAAAACAAGAATAGGGCTCTAGCTTGGGTATTCTTCAAAAAGAAATACTTGGGCTACCTATTTTCTCAAAGAACTAGTGCATGAGCATTTAGCTTTATTTATTTATTTACTTATTTACATGTTTAGGGGGACAATGAGCATGTACCCGGGGCCGGATTCATGTGAGAGCCTCCCTTCCAGCTAATTATGGGCTTTCTATTGGGTCTTCATCAGTGGCTGCATGTTATCAACAAGTGGAAAAAATGTGTTCCGTATTTAAAAATAGTGTATGAGCTACGCATTTGCAGACGGGCATGCACTAAAGGATCGAACTGCGGCGTAAACGACTTTCGTTAAAAACATTGTGTTTGTCATTCTTAATAACATATATTTATTCAACCAATGCAGAGATTAAATATATGCATCAATACTGATTGTACATTGAAAATAGCAGCAAGCAAATAACCAGGGCTGGGGGTAACAGAAGCAATGTATGAAGCGGTGCCGTAAGAGTGAAGACGCAGCTCTCTCTTCCAAAAACCAAACATCAGCCATCATTACAAAAGGGCTACCAAAAAGAATAAGTGTATGCATCAAAACTAAATAAAGATCCTACTACACCAAGTGTAATGCGATCTAACTATTAACCTGCTCAGTTAGACGCTACTATTTATTAAGCTAAGTGGAGATTGGTCGACAGCCTTTGAACCCGTATGGGTGCCCCGACGGGGAAAACTTCGCAGCCGCAAATAGGTCTAAGTCCGACACTTGGGCGACACTCTCTCCATTACTTTGGGCTGCAGTAGCATGGCGCAGGCACATATCTCTGTATGGTGTATGCAAGAGACGCATGGTACGCTTGTGTACACACAGCTTTGCCTCGATGAACGAAAACCGCTACCGCCATCATGATCCTGTCATTTGTTATCCGGCCGGTTAATCGGATAATTCAGTCCGACAAACAGAGAGCATGTACTGTTGTTACTTTACCAGCCTCCAATAAAAATTCCTCAAGGCCCGTGAGAAGCTAGGATCCTGCTCAAAGACCTTGCGCAAAGGATCGGTGGATTGGTATTCCGCGAAAACAACACGTCCCGGTAAGACACGTGCGAACGATCATCAATCTTCCGCCGCCGTCAGCCTCGATCGAGCCAGAACCACCTGCAACTGCTAAGTGCTGCTTTTCTTTGAAAGGTTCGATTAGGAAGGGTAGGGACACCAGGCGGCCTACAACATCATATCGTTGGAGTCAAATAAAAAAGGGCTCTTTGATTTAGTCAATCTCAAGAACAAATACATGTTATGAGCATGAATATTTTTTCAAGAAATGTTGATGTGAGTATAAGCAAGCCATCATGATATCATAGGAAAGTAACATACTGCTGTAATGAAGCTGCTTGGTAGCGATGGCTGAGTAGGCCAGCAATACGGCCCAGCCATTAGAAGGAGTCGTCGACGGCGTAATGAAGCCCTTGTGTTCAATGGCATCGTAAAACCATGGAGGATGTATGATCCCGCGATGGACGGCAGTATTTATCCACTTACCGCAAGCGTTGACTGTCAGATAGGGCGGTAGACCGCTGTTGAAGAACGAATTAGCCTAAAATCTTTATAATTCGCAGATCTTGTGGGCACTTTGGCATGATTACAACCTTGAGCAAATCAAACTTGGTATCATGTTGGCTACCGTGAAGATTCCAAGTATTTCGGCCGCTGTGCCAAAGCAAAGCAAAGGCAGGTTAATCGAAGGAAGGGGATCAATCGCCGGGTGTAGACCTCCACGAAAGCATCCAGCCGGCCGCGACTGGCCGACGAAAGCACCATCCAAGACGCGGACCCAAGACATACCGTTAATGTAGCCGAGGTCGGTCGACGGGGATCGGATCGCAAAGGAAGGGGTTGATGCTCACCACCCCACGACGCTCGCTATGTCAAGTGACATGCCGCTTCAAGATCAGCGGCATCGCCAGCAAGGAGCTGGCTTTAAAAGCTCCGCCCTCGAGGGCTTTGAGTAAACGGTACAGCCCCGGACTGGAGCACGCCGTGAGCGGCATGGCATCGAGATTGTCCACACGCCAAACAATGAGCTTGATTACCTTCCGTGGGGAGCGAATTCCAGCCACTCTTTCGGGCAGACGCCGCTCGGTTCTACCATTGTTAGTGCTTGGGTTTCGGACGAGGGGAGGCGCTTTAGCGGATGGAAGCTTTGGACTAGGATTATGTGCTGACAAAGATGGAGAAGCTTAATATGTGCTGCGGAAGTGGACAGTGATGATGACTACAACACGCCGCTTGACTTATGAGACACATACCAAAGAGCAGCGTGTAGGGTCATATCGATGCCAGATAACTTGCTTGAGTGATCACAAAGATTGGTACTCCCTCAGAGTACCTACTACCATAAGACTATGCCCTAGCTTGCTAGAGTAGAGTAGTAGAGTAGGACTCGCCTACTACTAGCACCGGAGGAGTAGTATATTCTAATCTAATATAGTTACAAACTTCAATGCCCGACCATGGAACGACACTACGAACCGCTGCTCAAAGACCCAGTCTACATGGTGTTTGACTTGGACTTATGCAAAAAAATAGCAAGATGCCCGCAGTATTGCATGGCACACCATCATCACTAACCTCGATTTTTTCCTCTACTCCACTAGTAGAAAAAGGGCTTTGTCCCGGTTATAAGGGGCACCCTTTAGTCCCTGGTTTTCAACCGACTAAAGGGTCGTTAATGCTTTCCTCTTTAGTCCCGGGTTCTTACACCTAACCGGGACCAAAGGGCGGGCCACGTTGAGGCTCCATTCTTAGTCCCGGCTGGTAACACCAACCGACTAAAGGAAATTTTATGATTTTTTGAAATTTTTTGAATTTTTTGGTTTTCAAATTTCTGAATTATTTTAACCTCTAGTCTCTAATCACCACCCTCATCATCTGCTTCAATTTATCCTCTAATCACCCCCTCATCATTCCAAATCATCTAACTTCCCGAATGGTCACCCATCCTCCCACTCCCCCACCTCTGGAGCACGCTTAACTTCCGTTTCTATTCTCCTCGCTTCCAAGTCTGCACTTGTTGTTTTCCTCGACAATAGTAAGATGTCAACTTATTAACCTTCGTGAATTTCCTCCTACCCTATAAAAGACTCTCGCTTATGATGATGGAGGCGAGGAGGCGTGAAACCAATGGGCAAGGCAAATGACGTTACATTTGCAGTGACTATTCGGGATTTGTTATAAGAAAGAGTAGTAGAGATAGAGACATAGGAGGAGCACGAGGTCAGGGAGATAAGGATGAACCAGGCAAGGCCTTATTTGTAAAATGTGGAGAGAGGTGCGGTATCTTTTGTAAAATTGTCATAGTTATTTTCTATCCTCACGATATAGATCGACGATTTGTCTATATTACAAGATGGCGTGTGCATACCATCATCACCAACTCGGTTTTCTATAAGAGTAGATATATATAGATATAGATAGATAGAGACTAGGGAGTACTAGTAAGGACACCATCTAACGCTTTCAGGTGCTACTCCTCGCTTCCATTCGGGCGGCTGCAACGTCCCTACAGCCACATTCTCCTCCCCGCTACCCATTCTGTGGGCGCCGTTGAAACTGGGAGCATACCATGACCACCGGGCAGCCACGACTTTCACCGGGACGATGACTTCTTCCCCGACCTCGCAACCTCTTCCTCAACGACATGGGCTTGCATACACCTCAACGCCAATGGGTGCTGCTCCTGCTGTACCATATGTGTTTCATTCTTCCCTGCTCAAAATCGCGTGGTAGAATTCATGTTTCTACTTCCAGATCCTACTACTATGCTAGTCCACTAGATTAGTTTCATCTCTCAAGTATAGCCGCCATGATTTATTTTGTGCTTATTCGGATTAAATCTCGTGAGTAACTTGCTCATATATTCAACCGGGCGCAACGCCCCCTACAGCCACCCTGCTTTCATGGACGGCCCGTCGATGCCTCCAAGGAGCCTCTTCGCCCGATCCGCTATGAGTGCCCGATGCCGCTTTTGTGGCTCGGGCCGGACATGGTGCATAACTCACGGATGCGCAGCAGCGGTCACCGCCGCCTTGGCGGGAGAACATCAAGTACGACACGTGCTACCAGCTCACCATGCCGGAGTCGCCGGAGGATCACCGCCACCTGCTAGTCTCGGAGGAGGACGCGCAGCTGCCTCTTCCTTGATCGTGGGCATCGGGCGCAGGCCCGCGGCACAGGGCCGCCTGCCTCGTAATATGCGCTGCGCCACGACGCTAACGCCGACACCGACATCGAGGCAGATGTATGGGTGTGGTCAATGTTATTACCTCCCGGTCGCTGTATGGGCGACACCAGCCTCATCTGGACGGACTTGGACTCGGGAGCTGGGACTATCCCCGCCAATGTGGGACTTGGAAAACCCATGGCATCCTTTTTACCCGCCGACGCTGGGCACGGGACTCCAAGGAGGTTCACTTGGACATAATGCGCATTATCAAGTGCACTTAGAAAACATGTAGTGTGTGTGGGCGCTTATGGCCCGTGGTCTTTGCCGCTTTTGATTCTCGTAAGCTTGTCGTTAAACTTGAGTGGCTTTCTCCGCAGTCCTTCCTTTTGAACTGCTCCTCTCAAGGCTGATGTAAGACACTTTGGGTTTCATTTGATAATGGAACCGGGAGGAGCCTCCTCCCTGTTCTTCTAAAAAAATACGCATTATCAAGTTAAATGTTGATCATTAGTCTTCGCCAATGTAATACGCTGTCTAAGCATGTGGGAGACTTCCCATGCAGGATCTTGCTCTATTGGAGTATCGCTACATGAATAAAAGTGTATCCGCTTATGGTTTAGTCTAGAATCTTCCATGTATGAATTTTTTTATTACAAAGATCGGTGAAAGACTTATGATGAACCATCTCTACATCTCCTCCTGCCCCCTTTGCAAGTCATCCTCGATGCATCCCTCCGCCTCAGGTGTATATAGGGCATGGTTAATATTACTTAATAGTATAGCCAATCGTTGACTATAAGAAAGTGCTATGTCATCTGTGAGCCAACATGTATAAACAATCGATACTCAAAACTAATTTTAAAGATCATTTCTTGCAAAGCACAATAAGTGTTATTTCTTCACAAGTTTTGGATGCAGGTTGAATGTAAATGAACGCTTTTGTTTGCAAAAGATAACTTTTTATCTATTTCACCCGGATGTTTGTGAGCTCTAGAGATGAGATAATATCCGAAGAAACCTATCGATACCTGCTATACATGAGATGACCCCACATCCTTTGTCAAAATAAACAACTCCCCGATCAATGCATTTTCACTTCTTCGTGCAACGACGGCACCTTACTACTATAGATTAGTACGACCAAAATTGAACTAACATTATATATAGTACGATAAATACTGATGCATGTCACCTAAAATTATATCATAAAAAACTATGTTCAAATACGAATCCAATGATATAGTTTTTGTTGACATGCACTAACATTTTGTCAGTTAAATCTGCAGTCAAATTCAATGGGGGACTAATAAACCACGACCGATGTAGTACAAGTGTAGAGGGCGGTGCTGCACGGGAGTCTCACCTCTCACCCGCGCGTGGCGCGGGCAAGAAGCCGTCATATCACAAAACCCAACCACTCCCAAAGAATAAGTGGCCTGGTAAAATAAATGCATAAGCAAACCATCACATCCCTCCGCCTTTTTTTGCATTTCATCTCTCTCGCATTTACTTTCTCCGTTCATCTCCCACACCTCGATCCCTAGCTACTACTCCTAGGGCTGCTGGGCTTTTGGCGGCTTCCCCAGTTTTTCCCACAAGACTAGTCACAAGTGGAGAGTAAACAATAAGGCGCCTCACTCATTTTATTTGGGCTTCTAAACTACTACTCCATCCTGGTTTATTCCTCACCATTGTAATTTGTGCTAAATTTTGACCAAAGATTTAACTGATAAAATGTTACTCAAAACACTTAGGCGCGGTGCATCTAGGGTGTGTAAGTCATCTTACGAAAACCAAATAATCCCAAAACACTTAGGCGTGAGTGCATTAACTTCTACCTCGCTTTCTTGTTTCTTGACATATCAACCAATAAGAGATAAAGAGTGTGCATGCTTTAATGACTTGAGATATCAAACACGACATGCAAAGTGGTTAGTTCATTGCATGCAATACTATTAATTAGCAAATAAACATTAACGCTTTCGCTTTTCTCCTCCTCCTTGGTCACTGTGCAGTACGTACTTAAGATGACTTACTCACCTAGACGGATGGAGTAGTGCATGTGACATGCACTAACATTTCATTAGTTAAATTTATGATCAAAATTTGACACAGACATAATGGGGACCAATAAACCAGGACGGAGGTAGTAGTTATGGGATTACTAATCTAGAAGCCTAAAATAACTGGCCCCTGGTACTCCTACTAGTAGTAGTACTCAAGTTGGAATTCCAATTGCATGGCACAACTTGTTAGGCAAAATATTCGATATGTGGGTGTAGGAAGCGGTTTGGGAATTTGCATGCCTTTCCAACCAGTGAGATACTCCGCATAAAGTACGCATGTAGAAATAACCACAGACAAGGAAGCTAAAAGTAAACAATCGAACGAGCATTTTTGCATTTGTTTTGCATTGAATCGCTTCACAAGCTTGACTAGTGCTGTTTTTCTACTTTTACAAAAACCACATCGTATCGTTAAAACGCGTATTTGCACGCACATAAGTAATAGTAGTACTCCTCCGCTTAGGTGTACAAATCTTCCCTCCTTCTTGGTCACCGTGCACAACCAAAGATGACTTATTGACCTGGACGGAGGGAGTAGCACGATCTGCAAGCATATATCGAGAGAGATGTGTAGTCCGATAGTATATATAGTAAAGTTTGTGCTATATGCACGCATTTCTGCAAAATGCATAATAATACACAACATTTCCAAATTTTCCCTTTTACATACTTAATTAAGGACGCTTAAAAATTCCTGAACGCTCGGGATTTATCATTTAAGGCCCCAAAACTAATGAGATCGCCATTTAAACAAAAATTATACTCCTTCTAGTAAAGCCACGGCGTCATAGAGAGCGCTGCGGCGCACCACGAGTGCCCTGGTGCGCCGGCCGCTTTCCCAGCGCCACGACATTAACGCCTTCTTCCTCAGCCTCAAGCAACTCGCGAGGTGCTGATTGGTGGCTTATCGGCGGGCGAGCGCCGATCTCACCGGTGTGGTGATCCCGCGCCAACAGTACTCCTCCTGGCTGGAAGCGTGCACTCCGTCCACGCATTCACCAAGCGAGATGAGGCGCTTGGGCCCGATCGCACTCGTATGCGTCGGCACGGGCGTCTCCGCCACACCTCACGGCCTCGTCGACGAGCCTTCTGCCAAAGAACTAATTGCTTGACTCTCTCGGACGCGACATAGATCTTCCAGAAAGCTTGTTGCGCGGTGCGCTTCTCTTCCTCGGCCTTCTTCTCCGCCTCTATTTTGGCGCGCTCTGCTGGAGGCAAAGCCTCCCACAAGGCGACATCCATTTCTTTCCAAAGCACCTCAAGGTTGGGGGGGCTCGGCGGGCAGCACGGCGTTCTCCACGTAGCGGGGAGCCGACGCGTCCTCCGACGTGCGTGCTGGCGAGATTGGGAATGCCGACGCGTCCACCTCAACGCGTCGCGGCGAGGAGCGGAACGCCGACGCGTCCTCCAAGACTAGTGACGGCGAGGAACGGAACGGCGACGCTGTCAGCGCCGCTGGGCGGTATGCGGAACGCCGACGCGCCTCCTCGACTAGTGGCGGCGAGGAACGGAACGGGCGACGCTGCCGCGTAGCAGCGAGGAGTGGAACGCCGACGCTGCCCTCCAAGACTAGTGGCGGCGAGGAACGGAACGGGCGACGCTGCGGACTGGCCCGCGCTGTGCAGCGAGGGGCCTTAGGGTTTGGGAGGGGCGATGCCATGGTGGCTTTAATCACGGAGAGGGAGGGGGGAGGAGATAGCGATGAACGTGAACGTGAGGGAGGAGGAGATAGCGATGTCGTGGGAGGTGCAGTATTTATAGTGAGCAATGGCACACCTACGTAAGATATGGATCGAAGTTGCACCGACTTAATCTGCAGGTTCCAGTTGCGCCATCGACATGTAGGCTAGTACACCTGCTGGGGCGTGTATGTCGGGACCCAATGCACGGAAGTTAAGTAAAAGCTACGGGCATATTTGTTGGAGTAAATTACAGGGGAGCGAAGGGGTGGAAATATTATTGGTCACAAACGGATTGGACGAGCGTGGGGGAGGAGAGTCATGCATGCAGATTTTTTCACACGGGGTGGAGTGGTGGGACCACTTGGAGGGAGAAGGAGAGTTTGGCAGGCATATTGTTTCCACACATGGAGAGGAAAAGATTTGGAGACGAACGGGCTTCCTGCAGGTATGGGGAACGGTGCATAATAAGTCATCTTGCATGCCGGGCTAGGTATAGTCTCAAGGTGCACTAAATTATTGCATGCGACGATTAAGGCTAGCCATAATGGTGGTATCTTAGCTAGTATCATGCACACGGGAATAGCAAACATGCTGATGTGGCAAAGAATTAAAGAAGAGAGGGGGGTTAGACTAACTAGTGTTCATGCATGCATTGGTAAACACATTTTTTGTGAAGAACGACAAGCGATTAGTTGAGTACTTTTGCAGACTTCAAAACTATTCCACCGCCTCTACTATCTTGCTAAGAGTAGGTGATATTTTGAGTCGAGCCCTTTAAACTAGAAGGGAGGTAGTGGTACTCTAATAGCTAGGTGTGTAAGTCATCTTACGAAAACCAAATAATCCCAAAACACGAGGCGCGGTGCATTAACTTCTACCTCGCTTCTTGTTTCTTGACATATCAACTAATAAGAGATGAGGGTGTGCATGCTTTAATGACCTCGAGACTATCAAACATGACGCAAAGTTGGTTAGTTCATTGCATGCAATACTATTTAATTAGCAAATAAACATTAATGTCTCTCGCTTTTCCTCCTCCTTGGTCACGTGCACAGCCTAAGATGACTTACTCACCTAGACTGGAGGGAGTATCAACATTCACAATGTCAAATCAATATTTTTACACTCATTATAAAACGTAGTTCTTATACTCATTATAATCAGATTGTAGATATTGATATTTTAGTATAAATTTGGTCGTGGATTTCATTGATGCCTGTCAAAGCATGGAGGAAGCGGAGCTTAGGGCTTGCATTGCTGGTCTCTACATAGGTATTTCTCTTCATAATCCTGTAATTTTAGAGACCGATTGCGCTTTTGTAATAGCTGCTCTTAAGCGTCGGGGACTATGACAGGTCTGCTATGCGTGACCTGAAGATGAAAGCGTTGAGCATCTCGTTGATCAACAATCTTCAATTGTCAAAGATTAGCCGTTCGGCCAATAAGGTGGAACACTTAATCGCTAAGTATAGCTTTGACAATAGATTAGATGGTATTCTTCTAAATAGCGTACCACCCTGTGTGGTGAATACTGTATCGAATGAGTGTACTGGTGTAGCTGGTTAATTAATATAAGGTGGTGTTCAAAAAAAAGTATATATTTGGTCAAACACTTTGCAAACGGCTGACGGGAGTAAAAAGGACCAGAAGGAGTATCATGCATGCGGAGTAGGCAAAAAAAATTGCTCATTTATAGCCGGTCGAAGTCTCAAAGGGCGTGACCGCGCGAGGGAGGCGAAGGTCGTGGGAGGCGCGATTTGCTGACGGAATTAAGTGAAGTTACATCCATGCGCCCACATGGCGTGCGAACAGTGAAGCTATACTGGTCAAAGCCTACGATATGGGTCTAGTAGACATGACATCTAGTGGGTCCCGCATAGTTCTCGAGAACTCTTTGGGGCTTGGAGCCGCTTATCCACCGGGCAGGCCAGCAACCCCACGCCTGCTCGCGACGCCCTACTGCCCCTCGCCTTTCTACCTCACAACAGTTCGCTTCCCCGTCTCCTGCCCTTTCACATTAGTTCGCTCCTAGTTTTTGCGGGGTACAACAGTTCAACTTCTCCTAACCCTCCTCCAAAATCCATGGCCTCCCAAATCTCCATGGTCACCGCTGAGTACCAGGTTAGAGCCATCACCGGCGATCAGTTCATCGTCATCTACCCACGTGGATCCGCGACGGTGAAAGCATGGCTTGCTCGCTTCCTACGCATGTTCAACAGTTCAAAGGATGAGTGGGTCGCTGGGCTAGTTGTTGAGTACACCACAGTCCTGGGACGAGAGAAGGATCTAAAGGATGAAGAGAGGAAGAAGCCCGCCGTGATCCGTGTTTGCGTGACATAACGCTTTGCTTGGTCTACCACATATGCCATGCCGACGTTGAGTGCCAGGATTTTAAGAACTTCCTCAAGGACAAAGAGGAAATTCACATCAGAGGCTTTAAGAATGACAGGATGTCCTGTGTCGATAGGTCTCAAGTAGGCCAGCCCTTCGATCTCCGTAAGGCAAGCCCGTGTCCTCCTCTCAACCTTCAATGCTGACCCTGGCAACAGCCATGATTGATCCTTCATACGCTAAACTGAAGAAACCTCATCACGAGTTTCATCATGCATGGGAGTCAAAGACATTAGATGAAGATCACATCCTGTATGCAGGAATGGATGCCTACCTTTGTTTAAATATCTACATGGGTTGGATGAAGAAGCAGAGCCCAGTGTCCGGCTCAAGCAAAGAAGGCCGGTGAAGAGGAAGAGGAAGAGGGACGAGGATGAAGTCGAGGACGTGGACTCGGACCGAGTAGGTGGCAGTGCCGTCGCCATGCTGGTTCTACTGCAGTGTCAAGCGGACTAGTTGCTTAGTTTATTTTCAAGGGTGTGTTGTGCCGAGGCCCCAACAGAACTATGTTTATGTTCTTTCTCGTTATTTGAACTCTTTAGTACGTAGAGTAGTACTAGTACTATGTCTTACTACTGTTCTACTTGCAGTTGGTACTACTGCTCGTATCTTCCTGTTCCTACTGCACTTAATATGTTCGTACTAGTAGTATAATTTGGGTCAGTCGATTTGTGAAAGAAGTTTGACGGAGCGAAGAAAGAAGACGGCAGAAGAGGTGGAATAAGCCCTTCTAGCCACCCATGCTGCATCAAACGGCTCACATGAGTCGATTGACCCAAATTGCTCCTTCAGATTGCAGGATCCACGTGGCATTCAAGGTCTCGAAGGTAGATTCTGCGTCCACACCCGGTTTGCGGGCTCGACGCGCGTGATCGCTTCCGCCGCGACAGCCACCATGCGCCTCTCCTCGCTGGCGGAGACGACAATGACACGCTTAGTTCCTCGCTCGCGGTTGAACGCCAGCACGCTCCTCCCTCTTCGTGACGCCCTTGCATGCATAGATGCGGCTCCACTCATTGCTCAGCCGCTTGACAGCGCGGCATGGCGAGGAGGGACCGCAGACGACGTGAGTGGGCGAGCCTTCGCTTCATGGCACAGGATGGCGGCGACACGGTGGTTATGGGCGAAATTGTTGGTCGGAGTAGAAGCGGATACGCAAGACGCCAAGAACGGCAGCGGCGACATATTGATGAGTGCGCGTATGGGAGCTTACTTTAGTTTTATATAAGGTTGGTCAAACTTAAAAGAAAACCGTACTAGTATATGTAAACATTAGACTTAGGCAGCGCTTTATTAAAAAAAATTGAAGTTAGTACCACAGCCACAATACGGAATCCTCAGTAAGCCGCGGAAACTGCGGCCGAGGTCGATCGAACGGCAAGGCCACCGTGTCGCTTCAAAGGACATCCACCAAACCTTTTGTGTGTGTGAAAACAATCTCGAATATTACTCAACTTTTTTCCTGGGAAAGTTCTTGACGCTGCAATATTTCCATATATTTGAATTTAGCTCCAGTTTGTGTTTATTTGGATTTGGACGATTTAGGTGCGCCCTAGTTTTTTTAATACTTATTTTGTGTGTGTGACTGAGAGAGAACGTGTGTATGTGTCCATATGTGTGTTGTGGCGGAAGGGCAATGTGGATACGGTGTGCGTGTGATGCAAACATAGAGAGGTGTGAATGTGCAAATGATCATGCATGAGTGAGACATAGACAGATGCCGATACGTTGTGTATACATGAGAGAACGGTCTTCTAGTTTACTTGTGTGTGTGTGTGAGAGAGAGAGAGAGACACAGAGAGAGACAGAGAGAGAGGAGCATCCGTAACAAAACAACCATCTCTCTCGATTCATCCGGCCCTCGCACGATCGCATGCAACACATGCATCAACGCCAAGACATTTTGACACCCTCACTCGGCCTCTGCCCACCTCAAGGCCCGCACAATCTCTTCGTGAATACCCATTTCTCTCCTTAGGTTTGTTTTCGCTCAATATCTGACACACACACACACACACACACACAGCACAACACACACACACACTCCCCCGAGCACACAATTCATCCCCATCCAAGGTTATACTGACCACTCGGCCATGCTTCTTTGCACCCCAACATGCACAACACCTCAATCTTCAAAGAGGGCATCGAGCAGATCGAAGATGGCGACCACACCGCGCTAGAGAATGCGGGGTCATTTGGAAGCAGGGTGATGTGACGACGGCTGACTGACTCCTCCCCCCACCCTCTCTTTCTTGCACGAAGTTACCAATCCCTCTCTCCCCCACACAAAATTGTCAATCCCTCAATCCATGAGATCCTTCCCCTCTCGTCCATGTTTTTCCAGCTCTCTCATCAAACATGTTGTCTCTTCTCCTTCCACGTATGCAGAATCCGGATGCACACGCATCTCACGATATTACATGTCTCCATCTTTCTCACGCACCCTAACTTCCTCTCTCTTTCTTTCTTCTCTCTCTCTCTCTCTCTCTCTCTCTCTCTCTCTATCTCAAGTTAGGGTTTGTCTCCTACTCTCTCGCCCACATACATACAATTTTCTCCGCCTTATCTGCTCCATCTTCAAAAGCTCTCTCTCGCACGCTTTCATTCACACATTGAGATATGTCAAAATGTTGCTTCTATAATGGCTGATGTAGAGTTTTGGTTGTTTTTGTTGCATCCTACAAAGTAATAACTATGAAATGCATTTAGATTCTCATTTGACTAGGATTATGTGAGTTTGAGCATGTTGTGAAGTACTATAGACCTTGTATACATCTTGGGATTCAACAATGATTGTAACTATTGAATTGTATAGACCATTACATTCGAAGTCAATAGCCTAATATATTTACTTTTCACAATTTCAACAAATGATTAGTTCACTACAAACTAAGAAAACAAATGTGTACTCCCTCCGTTTTTATTTAAGTTCGCGTATTAGCATTGGTCAAAGTCAAGTTTTGTAAACTCTTAGAAAGCTTATAAAAAAATATATTAACATATACAATAGCAAATAAATACCATTAGATTCATTATTGAATGTACTTCCACATCATGCATATTTGTTATGGTAAATGTTTATATTTTTATATAAACTTGGTCAAACTTTAGGAAGTTTGACTTGGTCAAAACCTAATATGCAGAGTTTACTACTACTACTCGCTAGTTGCTTAGCCGAATCACTCAACACGCCACACGGGAGTCCAAAGTGTCACAAAATTTTGAGGACGGAGGGAAAATCTCCCGCGACCTGATTCGAGCAAAGGGAAGTTACCATCATAGCCTTCGAACAGGCCTACGTACGACGCTTGGTAGGGGGCTGTTTTCGTAACTTCAGGTTCACCCTACCCAGCCAGCACCACCACGGCACCCAGAGTAGTACACCTGAATACTCCCCCATTTTCTATCCCCACCGCAAAATAGACTTCTCCACGGCACCGCAGCCTTCGTGCTCCTCCCCTTTACATCAGCGCACCGTCCACCGCAGCGCATCTTCCTCATCGACGACCTTGTACGCCGCACTGGAGCCGGTCCACCGTCGTCGTCGTAGATGGAGCCTCTTCCCCCGGCATCGTCTTCCACGGTCTCGGATCTGCTTCCCGGAAGCCGGCGCCAAGCGCAGAAGTACCACCGTCGTGGACAATGAACTGACTCCGCTGGCCACCATGACTCACAGAGGCCGCCGCGACCATCGCTTCCTCCTCCTCGATTGGTAATGTGTGTATTGAATCACTTAGCAGTACATGTGCAGTTCCAATTTTGTTCATACCTACCCTTCAATTTTCATGGGTGCTATTGTTCCTGTAAAAGTAATTGGTTATAGCCTCCATTGTCCAAAAGAATATCAGCTTGTAGTTGTGCGTCGCTCCTATATCGCGCTGTGCTTGGGTAGGTTTTTTATCTGCAACCAGTAGTGTCGCAAATGATGGAAAGGTTTTTAGAACTAGCAAGATGCCCATGCGTTGCATGCATCAAGATGCATTTGTATGAGTAGTTTATCTTGTGGGAGAAAAGGATGAACGAGGGAAGGCCTTATTTGCAAATCTGGAGAGGGGTATGGGTATCTTTTTGCAAAATTCCCATTTGTTTCCTTCCTATCTGGCCGAGCATAAATCGGACGGTGACCTATATTGCAAGAAAAAGTATAGAGAAAAAAAAGTAGATAGTAAAGGAAGTAGAGATAAATATTAAATATTAAATATAAAATAAATATAATCGTAGAGAAGAGAGTAGAGATAGCAGAGGCGTCGAAAGGATCGCTTGCGGGGAAAAAGCGGGCGTGCGCTAGTTTGGCCAAGGCGTCTGGCGCTTTATAAATCCAACGCCTCCACCGCTCAGGTGCCTCGCCACCGCTTCATGCCTCTCGCCACCGCTCTCTCCCCGCTCTTTTTCGCCGCCCGCGCTCCACCATGCCGCCGCCACGAAATCTTGAGATACCGCGGCGTCCGCTGGCCCCTCCGGCGGCTTCTCCGCCGAGATCCGGTTCCT
Source organism: Aegilops bicornis (assembly GCA_021605145.1). NCBI lineage: Eukaryota > Viridiplantae > Streptophyta > Magnoliopsida > Poales > Poaceae > Aegilops > Aegilops bicornis. The sequence goes on along the minus strand of CM038674.1, from coordinate 12,848,514 downwards.
GGATGCGCCTCGGCCTCGGCAATTTCGACACCCATTAACGAGGCCGCCTCAGCAGACGACGCTGGGCGTGGCGCCCCGGTGGCCTCATAGAACATTGAACTTCCCCAACATGCCGACGCTGAGCGGGCGCAGAGCTCAGGCTCGCCAGCGGCTTAGCACCGACGAGGATCGCCGCGACAACCGGAGGCGGAGCACCATCTCAAGACGCCGAGATGGACGAGGAAGCCATGAGTGTGGTGGCGCCAACACTTCCCGCATGAGGACATCATCAACGAGCATGAGTTCTACACGCAAAGGAGGGCGGAGAGGGATAAGAGGAGGCGGAACGAGCCTCCTATCTCGAGGACAAGCGAGGCGAAAGCGACGCTCAATTCAACATGAGGCTAGGAGCAGCGCCGCCTCGAATCTGGACGATCGGTATCTTCACGCCCTACAGTCGTATCGCCGAGGAGGACATCACCGAGGAGGAGTCGAACGACGAGGAGAAGTTGAATTATCTTTTTCTATCTATCTATGCCTTTGAGAACTATCCTCTACTTTCTAGTATCTCGTTGGATAATCCAACAAGATCTACTCTCGATCTCAAGATCAGAACGCTTTTTAAAAGCGCCGCAAGATTGCGATTCGTTGGAGATGCTCTAACATGGCGTATCGAAGTGCTTTAATGTTGCCCACAAGATGCGCGAGTATTACTAGTAGTATTTTTCTTGCCATGTTGAGATTTTAAAACCACGAGTGTGAACATGCAGAGGAGCAATGAAGACCAAAAATGGGATATTCGGGACATCTTCAAGGAGCGTGGCAAGTTAAAGAGGAGCTACACCGAACCTGTAAAACGAGCTTTGGTAAGTAACACCCTTTCAATTACTTTCGTTTAGCCTCGTGTTCTTCGATGTGTATATGTTGTAGTTTCTGTTTCTCTTAAGCGTGGTGTTCTTCTATGTGTAATAAGAAGAGTCTTAATCGTCCTAATGCTTTCCTTTTTAACTTGATGTAGGAAGTGGGTGTTCTCACCTTCTAGTCTGTTTTTATATTTCTTTTCCTTTTGAATTCACTTCTTCGAGTTTTGTTTATCTGACTTCTACTAAATGGATCTAGGTTTCTCTGAGTATTGATCTAAAAAAGAAGTAACTTCATGTCAGGATGCAGTTCCTGCGAGGAGGGAAGTATGGTCAACCTCGAGATCATGTTTCCAAAATGAGGCTGGATTATACACAAGGTGCCCATTTCCTAATGATGTTGGATTAGACACAAGGTGCAAATTCCCAGATGATGCTGGATTACACACAAGCCAGGTGGAGTCGCTACCTGTTCGTGTCCTCGTGGCATTAGTAAAGGTCGATGACGAAGCGCGGCAAAGCAGCCCTTGAGAATGTAGCTGAGTTCCTGAAGAAGCAAAAGAGCAATCGATGCTCTCTTCACCCAAGCCAAAGAAGAGATGGAAGAAGGCCGTAAATAAGCTAGCAGAGGCGAGAAAGGTGCTAGGCGTCTCCTCGCTATCTAAAACTGTTGTCAATACAAAATTTCCTTCATAATAGCTAGGTTCAAATGTTTATCCGATCAAGATGCCTGCTAGATGTCTGTGCATCTACTGATGTGGCACAAAATGTTTTTTTTGGTCATGTAATAACAGCAATTACTTTCCAAACAATAACAGACAAAACATTGGACATGGTAGTTCACGCGCAAGCCCGACATTCCAAGTTCAACTTCCACATCAAACTCATGTTCACAGATATCTGCACATTCATACATAATGTCCACAACCATGATTCACTTCAAAGCGAAAAAATGTGAGGAGAGTTATAAATAAAGAAAAACCTCTACTAGTTCCTCGCTACCAAGGTGCAGCACAACAAGTCAAGACCATGCGTAAATTAATTATATTTTAGTCATTTTTTCTGTTCTAAAATGCCTGCCGGCTAGTGGAAGGACGTGTTGCCGGCACACGTGCGGATTCAATGAAGGCAGGCGGGACGGTCTTAAGCTGGTTGCACGCGGTGAGGAGGCATGCTCACCGGCCTCGCAGCCGAAAAGTGCCCTCTTGGTCGGGCGCCACGTTCAATGCCTGCGCTATGAGAGGTCGCGTCCGTGTCAGAGCAATCACTCCCTCCAGTCCTTTTTTGTTTTGGTATAACAAAATCTCGTTTTCCATTCACATTTTACAAGTAAAATTCGTGGACAAACTTTGACCCAAAGTACGATGGGGACTAGTAAACCAGAATGGAGGTAGTAGTTTTTTTAATAAAATAAGGGTTTCCCCTTGCGATTACTAAAAACCAGCATCTAAATCTAAGCCATAGTATTTGCCCTAGAACTACCAGGTTCAACATCTCGCAACATAAACCCATACAACCATACGCCAAGGAGGTATGTAGTACTATGAATCCATTTTCGCTCCATACCAATCGTTCTAAAAACTACTTACTACTTATAACGTGCCATTGAAAAATCGGAACTCTTAACCCCGCTAAAAAACGATATTTTAAACGTGGCTACTCGATCTGTGGCAACCGGGCGAGCCACCGCGCCCAAGTCGCTCACCGTGTGGTCCCAACCATCAACTCCTACAAAGATGCTCCACCACGCACTGCATTCGCGAATGCAGCAATCGTGCACCTAGGGTTTTAGGGTTTATTTGTTAACGCCGCTTTACGTAACACTCATGTGTGCGAGACGGCGAGAGGCCGATCGTCGCAGGCGCCTCTTCTCTTCGCACATGTACTCCACCGCTTGTCCGGTGTCCAAAAATTATAATAACTACTAGCAATGTGCCAATGCGCTACACACGATCAAAGTAGATTAATACATATTCACCGATTTGATAGAAAAAAGTCTAGTTTTGAAATACGTATATCACTAAAAATATGTTATGTTTCACTCAAAATATATTCCTTTACGGTTTTGATGAGATAAGGGAGGAATGTTGTTGGTTTCAAGATTCTAGAAGTGGTATATGTCTAATTTCTACTCTTACTAGTAAGATGCCGTCGTTGTAACGGAACATCAAGACCTTGTGGGAGAAAAGGATGAACGAGGGAAGGCCTTATCTGCAAATGTGGTGAAGAGTGGGACAAATTGCCATATTTTCTTCCTATCCGTCAGATATAAATCGAAGGTTTACATTGCAGATGGCAGGGCCCACCATCATCACCAACTCTATTTTTATCCCTACTCTTATAAAAAAGCATTGTCGGTGATGATCGTGTGCCCCGCCATCCTCAGCATTATAGGCCGTCTGGATCTATATCCCACGGATAGGAAGGAAACTATGGCAATTTTGCAAAAGATACCCACACCCCTCTCCACATTTGCAAATAAGGCCTTCCTCGCTCATCCTTTTCCCCACAAGATAAACTACCATACAAATGCATCTTGATAGCCAGGCAACACATGGGCATCTTTCTAGTTGTTGCATAAGCCAATGTGTGTGTGAGAGTGAGTGAGAGTGGAGGATGATGTAGTTCATGTGTGACAAAGACACAAGTAGTGTTTGTGCGAGTAGGTATCAGCTTAAAATGAGGCGATAGTGTGTGTGTGCACGATCGAGAGGGCGTGTCTCAAGAAGGGAACAAAAGCTACATAGATACAAGGAGCGGAGAGAGACATGTATGCGATAGTGGGAAGCACGAGTGTGCGGGTGTATAAACATATCTAGAGGCTAGTTAGTCGATAAATGTTTGTGAGAGAAATACGAAGTCGGGAAAAGCGAAGCGAGAGTTTTGTGTGTGTGTGAGAGAGACGGTGGTCGGAAGGGGAGTGGAAGCAGGAGTTGTGTGTGTGTGTGTGTGTCTGTGAGAGAGAGAGAGAGAGGAGACAGTAGTCGGGTTGTCTGATCGGTAAACAAATGAATAATGTCGATGGGATGGAGATTTAAAAGGAGACCGCAACAAATGTTGTGTCTACAGGGGGAGAGAGAGAGAGAGAGAGAGAGAGAGTAATTTTAGTGGTATGAGTCATATGTAGAGACATATAGGGTGTGTGAGAGAATCCCATAGAGAGAAAGACAAAGTGAAAGACGAGTGGAGACTGTGTGTGTGGCGGTGAAAAGAAAGCTTAGGTACCGAGTGATACCAGAGAACAAAGAGAGACGTGAGAGATAATGAAAACCGTGGTAATGTATAATGATAGGGAGTGTGACACTTCTCAAGGGAGACGCCGAGAGACCATGTTTGCGAAGATAGGAGAAACATGAAGTGAGCGTGACGGTGAGCTGGAGAAAAGAGAGTGATAGCTACCTCAAGGAGCATGCATGCGAGAGAGATGGGCGTGAAAGGAGGAACAAAAAGGGATTCAAATATTTGAATTCGAGATGATGATACATGTAACGAACCAAAATTGATCTATCAAACATGCATACTCATATGAATTCACGCACATCTATGTTATTTAATATGTAGATATTACTGATCCATACATTTTAGTAGAACATAATTTGGTTAAATTTTTTCCAATTCAACCTTAAGATTTCGATATCGTTGTATTTGTAAATCATATTATACATATAAAGGAGCAGGATTCTTTGTTGTGCTTTTGAAAGTATATATAAAAATGATGTATATAGAATGTAATTCCAATTGAAAATGGATCCCGCCCGAAAAAAAATAGTAGAATACAAACGGGATTCGAATTGAGTTGGCACGGTAAACGTGCAGTCTGCAAAATTTGAACGAAGCGGGGAAAGTCGCAGTAACCGCCCGAAACCAAAATCTGCGAGATGGAAATCACTACTTCCTATCCCTGCCACGCAAAGCCTATCTGCTGGATTTCTATAGGTTTCAATAGGGGTAGGTTTGTAATTTCACCCAAACGTGACGTAACCGCCTCTCACCCGGATTCATACACGCTTACAAGAAAACACAAAGTGTGCCCTCGGCCGAAATCGACTCCCTCCCCGATTCATATTCATACACGGTGGGCGCCAAAAACAAACTCTCGTCGGCAAATATTCGGTGTATGCGAGATTACCGTCCTATCCCCAACCGACTAATGTTGCTGTGATGTACTCGTAGTAGAAATTTGAAACGGGGGCTAAGTTTGTAAATTTCCTCGCATTTGAGACAAGCGCGCCCTGAATACATGGTTCCCCCCTTCCTCTCTACCTCCCTTTTCCCCAATCGTACTCCGTGGGCGCCAAAACACCCACTCCACCCCACCCTCCGTCTTCCGCCATCCGCCACCCCATCCACCGCCGTCCTCCTCCACCATGCCAAAGCCGATACCCCGACGCTGCCGTCCATTAGAAGAGATCGACCTCTCTCATCCACGCTTCGACCGGATCCTGAATCCCGCCCTCTCGCTTCATCCTCGCCGCCGTCCACCTTGTCGGTGCTGCTCTACGACCGTCTTCGCCCACCGCGCCTGCCGCCACCATCTACCCTCCTAGATCTGCTTCCACGCCGACAGCCATTGCTACCGCAAAGATCACAAATTCTCAGCAGATACGACATCGGTGCCGCACTGCAGGCGGTACTCTTCAGATTCTGCTCAACTTATTTATCGCAGCAAGAAAATAGATCGCCACTGCTACTCGATTTCTTGTCTTGGTTGCGAAGTTGCCTTTGTCCAGCTTTGCACCTTCGTGATCCGCCATGGCACGCTCAACACTATACTCGCAATGCTTATGGTTCTCCCTTTATATTCCACACTAGTTAAATCACAAGAGACTAAATTTCAAAATTGGGTCACGATTTTCGTAGCTCGTCGGAGTTCGCCGGTGCGATCCGAGGAGCTCGGTTGGTTGTGGGGCCTTGCCGAACGAAGAAAACTCGACACGGGTGGGGGTGGGGGTATGGAGGAACATAGGCGGTGGGGGCGGTGGTCCGGCCCGTGGCTGCAAGGTGCTCAGAGTGGGAAGAATCGAGACGAGCAAGAAGAAGGGTTAGGAGACGAGACTTCATCCAACCGCCTCAAATGGTCGAGAGATACCGGGAGTTGCATTCTTAATGCGCCTCGGTTCATCATGTGGGCACTGCAACCAACATTTTATTATCCAAAATCTGCTTGCTCTTCTTTACCATGTTCCTCTTCCGTTCTTCTTTAATATATACTCTCTCCGTTTTAACATACAAGTCTTTGTATAGATTCCACCATGGACTACATATGGAGCAAAATGAGTGAATCTACACTCTAAAATGTATCTTGATACATCTATATGTGATCCATAGTGGAAATCTCTACCAAGACTTATATTTTGGAACGGAGGGAGCATGCTAGTAGTACAGTATGTTCCTTGTACTGAAGATGAGCAGGGACATTTGCGAGGTAGAGGTCTATACGGTCGGTTGTGATGGACACTTTGAGCCTCTTTGATTCGTAGGATCTTGTAAACATAGGAATAGGATTTGTAGTGGCCTGCCCACTTGAATCCTATAAGAATAGCAAGGAAATGCATGGAGTTGTGTCGCCTTTGACAGTTGCACTGATATTAATAGTACCGCACCTTCACTTGAAGAGAGCTGGTATCCGAAGCCTTTCTAGCCGCATTCGCAATACTAGCACATATATTCCAAAGCAAGTTCCACTTTGCTGATTTTACTCGATGCTTAAGGTTTTCCTGCTATATCTACACTATGATCTGTGAAGCTGCTTTGTGTCGCACTAGCGTGAGTCCACTCTTGAAGCTAAACACCGCAATGACTTACAAAATTGGCACCAAGGCATTGAGTGCCATTACGGATGCAATGAAACTCATACGCCCCCACCTGTTGACTCTTGTTTAGAATATGATCCTAATGACTATTCTAACCTTGAGGAGTCAAAGGCGTATGGCCTGTCCTGCTCACCCATCAAGGTGCATGTTCTAATTTGGCAATGTTTTATTGATTGCGGGTATCTTGCATATGTTGTCTTGCATTTCTTCTACTTTGTTGCACCGCCATCCGCTTAGTTTACTCATCATATATGTCGAGATGCCATGCCCATCCATTATCAATACATATTCCATCTCACAATCATACCATGTTTTTCCACTCAAATGATGTTCGTGTGCATCAGACATAAAAAAGGAAGAGGGTGATTGCCGAACCTGAAGGAGCACCAGCAAAGTCCTTGAAAAGCGTGGTGGTGCCGGAGAAATCAGACATCACCCCACTTATATTGGTTGTACAACCAGTGACACAAAACGTAGGACCGACTCCAGCAGACTATACCCGTACTTCAGTGGCCACACCACTAGCCCCACCACACAGGACCTGCACTCCAGCAAAAGGTATACTGATTTCATTTGCCATAGCACTAGCTGTACCACAGAAAAATCCCACTCCAGCAAAAAGTACAGCAAGTCCACCGGTCAAAGACCTATCCCAACTGCAGAGACGGCCAATTCCTACAGATTGGAACCCCATTCCATTTATTCCCAGTTTAAAAGACAATGCTTTCAATGTTGTTAGGGACTACGTGCATATATTCCCATCATGGGAAGATTATTGTGAAGACAAACACCATTTTCACATCTTCCTATCCAACTTACGTGTAAGTGCTATTATTCATGGTTATTATTTTCCTGTTTTCGCTGATTTAACACATCAATGATTTACATTACATTGTTGTAACTAGGCGAGGTCAATCTGGATAGTCATAACGAGCAAAGCTTGCTTGTGCTTTTCAAGGAAGCATTGCAGCAAGATTCGGTGTTACTCGAGGAAATCACACTTTGGTGGCAAGTCTATAAACGAATTTCCGGTGAAGTCTCATGTGCTAAATTTAGAAGACATTGAATGGAAAAACCTTGTTATGCATCGGTCTGCTCCTGTGATGAGGTATCGCCTATGAAATCACATGACAATTTGAACTTCTACTTTTCCGCATGTGCCTTACGGATCCTTTTTGCAGGAAATCTGCTCAAGAAGAATTCCGGTTTGAAAAGAACGACGTGATATCGCAAATGTGCTACCCGCTGCTTTGCTCTTGTTAGTACTGTTGTCCTGTATCACTGCATTTCTGCATGGTTCATTATGTGACAGCAGATGCATGATAGCTTGCTTATCAATTGTTCGCTCCAAATTATCTGATCTGTATGAATGGTTACATTAGTGTAGAATATATCCAATGCCAATGTTTTTTTAGCTCTGCATTGTTCTTGTAAGTACATGATGTCCTTTATTAGTGTATTTATAATGACAGGTAGTTGTTCATGTACCATCACTCTGCAGCTTATTTTCCTTTGCCCTCCATTTTCTACACATCAGATCTATATTTACTCTTACCATAAGGTTGGTACTGAAGAGGTTTAGCTGTGCATTGTTCTTGGCTGTACCTTTTGCCTGTATCGCTGCACTTACATTTATAGCTACTTGGTTATGTAGCATCCCTCTTCATCTTATCTTAAATATTCTCCATTTTTTCGTATATTATCACATCTATATTTACTCTTAACAAAATGTAGAATAAAGGCAATGCTTATGAACAAGATTCTGTGGTAAACTTCATGAATTCCCCCCCCCCATCAGCATGGACAAGGCATTTATAGAGCCTGTCTTCACCAATAATGTAAGTTTGTCCATCTCAAGCCTTCAAACTTTGTTGTATATATTTGGTTAGGCATGACTGCAATAGCTGTTTATTTTTGGTGTTTGCATCAAATTGCATGTTTAAAGTTTATTATGTAGTTCATAAACAATAGTTTGTCCTTCCTCAATTTAAGTTTTCAGTTGTACAACCAAGTTCTTTATTCATACCATGTAAATTAAACTATACAGAGCAAGTGATCTTCTTTTGCACTGTATGTATGCTTCTGTTCTTCATCCGTAATCCAGTGGTGTGGTGAACCTACCCACTACAACACAATGTCATATTCTGCAATGTCTTAACTATGAACAATGTCATATCATTCTACTACTCCCTCCGTCCGAAAATACTTGTCATTGAAATGGATGTATCTAGATGTATTTTAGTTCTAGACACATCCATTTTGATGACAAGTAATTTTGGATGGAGGGAGTATTATTTAAACTGTCTCTTTATGTGCCAATCTGAAATGGGATAAATTGACAGCACACTAACCATTGTTACTTATGAGTTCTTGATTTGTAATCCAGTGTTGTCGTGAAGCTGCCTACTCCTTCACAATGTCATTTCCTGCCATGTCTTGACCTGAACAATACCATATTGTGTTAATGCAATTTTAAACTGTGTCACTTTATTCACAAGAAGAAATGTGATGAATTGTCAAGACTGATACTTTTACGTGCAAAACTTGTCATCCGTCCCGCTTGTTTATCTTTTCGCAGTGAGGAAGATATAAGTGTTGAACAAGCGCAGTCTCATCATCTTGCTCAGCTGCTTGCGCTGCAGCTCCCCAGCAGGGCTAACCTTTCTTGAACTCTATTGAAGTGCTGTCGGTTTTGTATATTATTTTGTCAGCGTGTTTATTTGCACTGGTGGCGATCTTTGATGCCCAAAGTATGTAATCTGCTGTCTCGCTTGTGCTTTGTTATCATAGTGGCGAACTTTGATGCCTAGTGGATGTAATATGCCGTAATTTCTTTATTGTATAGTCTAGGTTTTTTCTTATTCACGATGCTGCAGTTATTTTATCATATATATATCCCGCTCTTCGCAGTAAACCGGCCAAACCATAAAATTACGGTACATAATCGGGCCGTCATGCAATCACGATGTAGGTTGGGCCTGAAATGTGCCGAACAGCTCACGGTCCGGCAGCAACCCGAAATGAACGCCGGCCCATGATTGTGCGAATCAAATCACGGGCTTTTAATAGGCCAAAATTGTCTCGGTCCTTGTTTAGCCCAATCAGATATCGGCTGCGAGCAGGCCGGATGCAAATCGGGCCGTAGTTAGGCCCAACTATATGATGGGCTTTTAACAGCCGAAATTAATATAGGGCCGAAATGTTAAACGGGCCCTTAACAGGCCAAAACTAATATCAGGCCGAATTACTAAGTGGGCCTTTAGCAAGTGGGCCCAAAAGCATAGTGTCCAGTTGCCGGGCTGAATTTGATATGGGCCATAATTGAGCCCAAAGCCTCTTAAAGGGCCGGACCTGATCTGGGCCGTAATTTGGCCCAGAACGTGGTAGGCTTATAACGGGCCGGATCTCATATGGGCCACTTTTAGGCCCGGAACATGGCATGCCATTAATAGACCGGATCGATATGAATGGCATTTGGCCCAAAACATGGCAGCGTAATGGGCCGCCTACTAGGGTCCTCAAAATCTTGTGGAGCTTCACAAATGGGCCGCCCATTAATGTCGGCGAAATCTTGTGGGCCTTATTTGGGCGGCCCATTATGATCCACAAGAATCTTGTGGGCCTTTACAGGCCGCCCATTATGGCACACAAAAATCTTGTGGGCCTTTAGTCGGGTTGCCCATTATGGCTCGCAAAATCTTGTGGGCCTTTACCTAGGTCGCCCATTATGGCCCGCAAAAATCTCGTGGGCCTTTAGCTGGCCGCCCATTATGGTCCGCAAAATCTTGTGGGCCTTTAGCTGGCCGCCCATTGTGGTCCGCAAAACTTGTGGGCCTTTAATTGGGCGGCAATTAAACTTGTTGGGCCGTGCCACGGTCGACGTATCATAGGCGCCTTCTCATTCAATGAGTGGATGACATCTGTCCCGGTGGGTGAGCCGACACGTGTTTCCTCCAGCCAATGATGATTTTACACATGGAAAATCCCCATTGGTCGGGCTTTTAACGGGTTATCGGATCCAAAAACCCGACCGATAGCTTAACGGCGTTCGCCGTTACGGTGGATGCCACGTGTCGGTCACCCTTGGACGAAAGCACTTCTGTGACGCGCGATTTATCATCATGGAAGTGGACACTTCCGTGATGATAATTTTCATAATGTCATGGAACACTTCTACGACAGCACAGGTATGACTATCTTGATTCTGTCATAAAATCGTCATGGATGTACATGCATGACAAAAAACGCGACCTACTGTGAAAAACACGTATCATCACGGAAGTGTATTTTTTTGTAGTGAATATTTGGACACAAAGGAATGGGAAGATCTTCAGAAATGAGCAACCTTCTTTTAGAGCTTGGAGAAGGAACTTTATCCATGACATTTCTCTTCATCTCATAGGATTAGATGTAAATATAAAGATAGTTTACTGTCTTGGATAGCTAACCTTTCTTAGACCCTTTTCTTGTAAGTATCTTTTCCCTTTTCCTGTAAATTTGTAAACTTGTAACTATACTTCTTTTTTAGTTATTAATAAAGGACTGTGAGGTTGTTGCCTTGCAGTAAATAGTCAAAAAAAGGTGACAGATGCTAACTCCGACAAGGGGGAAGCTACTAGTGAAAAGGCTCCTTCTACTAGTGATAAAAATGGCAACGACATCTTTTCCCATGTGGAACCTCCACTTAGTTATGGTGGATAGATTCCTTCCACTCATTTGAATCATGCCGGTCCTCCCCCTAAGATTGTAAAAAATGAGGACTTTGATTCTTGGTTTTATTGCTTTAAGCGTCATTTGAACCATGTTCATACTAACCTTCGGAGAATCATTGAAGAAGGTTTTTATCCGCATGACCGAAGCAACTTCACCCCTCGAGAAGCCGCGGATAATCAATTCAATGAGAATGCTCTCTTCATCATCCAAGATACAATTCCACCCGAAGATCTTGCTCATCTCCGACCCTTCACCGTTGCCAAGGATGCATGGCGGCATGTTGTTTCTCTCTACAGGGGAAGCGCAAGCATTCAATGCTCCAACTATGAAGTAGTGCAAGATGAAGCCGATAAGTTTGCAATGAAAGAAGATGAAGAACCTCGTGAGCTCTATCGGATATTAACTACTCTTGCGGTCTCACTCCGAGATCATGGGAGCAAGGATACGGATGACAACTGGATTAAGCGCAAATTTCTCAAGGCCATGATGCCTTACCACAAGGCCATATCCTCCGTCATTCGTCAAAGGCCGGCCTTTCACACCTTGTCCTCAAGTGAAGTGTTGGATGAGTTTGTGGCTATGAGCATCTCGGACAAGACCGCCGACAATGCGGTGTTACGTTCTCAAAGAGCAAAGAAGCCCAACCTTGCCTTGAAGGCCAAGGTTAGTGTGGAAGAAGAGGATGATGAGGAAGAAGATGAGAGCAACCCCGAAGATACTAAGTATGATTATCATGAACACATGGCTCTTGCTTCAAGGCAATTTTGGAGCAAGAAGAACACAAGGCCAAGCTTCAACAAGAATAACTCAAGTAGCTTCAATGGCAAGCAACGTGTGAGAACATGTTACAATTGTGGCAATGTGAGCCATTTGTTGCGGAGTGCCCTTACGAGAAGAGGGAAGACAATGGTGGCAAGCTCATCCGAAAAGGCAAAGCCAAGTCTTTCCCCAACAAGAATAACTTCAGCAAGAAGACCCCAACTAGAGGGTTGGTGGTTCAAGAAGAATACCATGAGGATGATGATGATGATGATGATAGTGAAGCCATGGCCATGGCCTCCGTTTCCATTGCCACTCCACGGGTATCCCTCTTCGACTCACCCAACAAGAACATCACCGCCAAGTGCCTCATGGCTAAAGCCACCAACAAGGTAACCCCCAACATCAAAACTACCATCATTAATACTCCCTCCTTGACGGATTGCATTGACGAAAGTGAGGGGTCTAATGAGGAGGTAAATGAATTTGAGTCTTCTATGAGTAAGCTCAAGGGCAAATCCAAGAAGCACTTCATTGCTCTCTTGGAACAACTTGGTGAAGCCAATGGCATGATTGAGGCTCATGAAGAAACCATCTCTAAGATGGAAGGTCATAGTCGTGAGTATGCCGATGAGATATCGGATCTTTCTAATGCTCTTGAGGAAGAGCATGTGCATCGTTTGGCTCTTGAGGAGTCACACAACGATGACCATTCTAAATTAAAGAAAGATCTTGATCATGCTCTTGTTATATCTCGTGTGCTAAGCTCCGAGAAGGCTAAACTTGTGGTTGACCATGCTAGACTCAAGGAGGAGCTTGATTTACTCAACAAGGCCCACAAGGTCTTGAAGGGTGCTCATGCAAGCCTCAAGGAGTCTCATGATCAACTCCAAGTGAAGCTAACCAAGGAGAAAGCCACTTTTCCTCATATGGTATTAATTGATAATGCAAATGCTACTCACCCGTGTTGTGAGCATGTGCATCTTGTGGAGGAGAATGCCAAGTTGAAGGAGCAACTTGAGAAAGGTCTTGTGATGTGCATACAAGATGAGAAGAACCTCAATGACCTTTTGAGCAATCAAAAGGAAGTTGTGGCCAAAGAGGGAGTTGGGTTCGCACCCAATTCCAAGAACAAGAAGAAGAAAGACAAGACCAAACGACCTCCCCCTCTCAAGCAAACTTTTATGAAGGAGGGAGAGGGTGCTCCTAAGGAGAAGAAGAACAATGTGAAGGGTGGTGATGTTAAAAAGGGCAATGCCACTCCTTTCGGCAAAGCCGGCGACTTTAACCCTTCTTATGTGTTGTGTCGTGCTAGTGATGGGCATATTTATGCTAAATTTGTTGGTTCTCCTTATGAGTACATTGAATGGTCTATTTGGGTTCCTAAGACCCTTGTTACTAACATCAAAGGACCCATTACTAAATGGGTACCTAAAACCAAGCATTGATCTATTGTAGGTGTTTGCTTCCGGTGGGGGATCATGGTTGCTCGATAGTGGAGCCACAAATCATATGATCATAAGCAAGTACTTGGTGGTGGACGTGCACAAGATCTCTTCTATGCCCACCAATGTCGAGTTGGGTGATGCCTCGTCTTCTAAGGTATTGGGTCTTGGAAAGGTTGTCATTTCTCATGATCTCACGATCGAGAAAGTCATGCTTGTTGAGTCCCTTGCTTACAATCAACTTTCCATTCGTCAACTTGCACTCATGGGCTTTGCCACTTTCTTTGATATTGATACCATGGCCCTCTTGTGGAGCAAGACTCTTAAAGTAGCCTTTGTTGGGCATGTCGAGAACGGTCTTTATGTGATTAACTTTTCGGAGCAACCCACTAAGACCGCGACGTGCCTAATGGCTAAAGTTGATGTGGGATGGCTTTGGCATCGCCGGTTAGCCCACGTTCGCCGGTTAGCCCACGTCAATATGAGATCTTTGCAAAGTCTTCTCAAGGGGGACCATGTCCATGGACTAACAAATGTTAGTTTTGCCAAAGATCGTGCTTGCAGTGCTTGTATCGAAGGAAAGCTACATGAGAAGGCTCACCCTCCCACAACTATCATCTACTCAAAGAGACCCTTGGACCTCCTTCACATGGATCTCTTTGGGCCTCCATCCTTTGATAGTCTTGGGGTAGAAAGTATTGCTTGGTGATTGTGGATGATTATTCAAGATACACTTGGGTATATTTCTTCAAGAGGAAGAGTGAGACTCAATAAACCATCATCGACTTTGCAAATGAAGCTCAACGTCAACATGATGCAAAGATCTTGACAATAAGGAGTGACAATGCACCGAGTTCAAGAACTACACCTTGGATGAGTTTCTTAGTGATGAGGGGACCAAGCATCAATATTCTGCACCATACACCCCTCAACAAAATGGTGTCGCGGAGAGGAAGAACCAGACGTTGATGGATGCGGCAAGGACCATGATGGCGGAGTTTAAGTCTCCTTACAACTTTTGGGCCGAAGCCAGCAACACAGCATATCATGCATCCAATCGGCTCTATCTCCGCAAAGGCTTGAACAAGACTCCTTATGAAATAATTACCGGTAACAAGCCTAACCTCAAGTACTTCTGGGTGTTCGGGTGTAAGTGTTTCATTCTCAAGAAAGGTGTTCATTTGTCTAAATTTGAGGCTAGAGCTCATGAGGGCATATTTGTTGGTTATGCTACAAACTCTAATGCTTACCGTGTCCTCAACAAGTCCAACGGACTCATTGAGGAGACGTGTGACGTGGAGTTCAACGAGAATAACGGCTCCCAAGTGGAGCAAAGTGGTACTTGTGATGTAGGTGATGAAATTCCTCCCCAAGCCATAAGAAGGATGGGTGTTGGTCATATACTACCCATTGTGGAACCCCTTGTGGCCGAAGGATAAGGACAATGCTCCACTCAAGTGGAGCCATCACCAACCCAAGACCCACACGCTTCCGAAGAACAAAGTGAAGGACCTCAACCTCGTGAACAAGATCAAGGGCAAGATCAACCTCAAGATGGTGGTAAACCACAAAGTGATGCCCGAGGTCAAGTTCTCCCTTTCGAGCAAGTTCAAGATCAAGAGCAAGCTCAAGATCAAGAACAAGCTCAAGACGGCGCTCAAGATGATCAAGTTACCCCTCCTCTTTTCACATCCGAGGAGGAATTAGAGCGTCGTGCCGCGAAGATCGCTTCCAAGCTCACTACCAAAGGCCATCTCTTGGAGAATGTGGTTGGAAGCCTAAGAAAGGGGGTAAGCACTCGTAAACAATTAGCAAACTACTGTGAACATCATGCGTTTGTTTCTTGTGTCGAACCCCAAAAGGTTTATGAGGCGCTCGAGGATCCGGATTGGCTCAATGCCATGCATGAAGAACTCAACAACTTCGAGCACAATCAAGTATGGAAGTTAGTGCCAAGGCCGACCAGGAATCATAATATCATTGGAACCAAGTGGATATTCAAGAACAAGCAAGATGCTCATGGGATCACTGTTCGCAACAAGGCTCGTTTGGTGGCACAAGTCTACTCCCAAGTCGAGGGTATCGACTACGATTAAACCTTTGCTCCCGTTGCTCGCCTTGAATCTATTCGTTTGTTGATTGCTTATGCTTCTCATCATAATTTCAAGTTGCAACATATGGATGTGAAGAGTGCTTTTCTTAATGGTCCCATTAATGAGTTGGTGTATGTCAAACAACCCCCGGGGTTTAAGGATCCCTATTTCCC
This sequence comes from Aegilops bicornis, assembly GCA_021605145.1. Taxonomy (NCBI): domain Eukaryota; kingdom Viridiplantae; phylum Streptophyta; class Magnoliopsida; order Poales; family Poaceae; genus Aegilops; species Aegilops bicornis. Next base: position 12,832,679 of record CM038674.1, on the reverse strand, counting down.
CGATCATGTGTACCAACTCCACAAGGTGCTCTATGGCCTTAAACAAGCCCCACGTGCGTGGTATGAGCATCTTACGGAGTTGTTACAAGATCGTGGGTTCGAAATCGGGAAAATCGACCCCACTCTTTTTACTAAGAAGGTCAAAGGGGAGTTGTTTGTATGCCAACTATATGTTGATGATATTATTTTTTGTTCCCCTAACAAAGCTTTCAATAAAGAATTTGCCGCTCTCATGACCTCAAAGTTCAAGATGTCTATGATGGGAGAGTTGAAGTTCTTTCTCGGGTTCGAAATCAAGCAAAGAAGAGAAGGAACCTTCATCAACCAAGCCAAATACACTCAAGACATGCTCAAGAGATTCAAGCTAAGTGATGTCAAGCCGGCCTCCACTCCAATGCCCGCCAAATGCCAACTTGACATTGATCCCAATGGTAAAGCGGTGGATCAAAAGGTATATCGCTCCATGATTGGATCCTTGCTTTACCTTTGTGCATCTAGACCGGATATCATGTTGAGTGTGGGAATTTGTGCACGGTTTCAAGCCGCACCTAAGGAAAGCCACTTTGTGGTGGTCAAGCGAATCTTTCGATATTTGGCTCATACCCCAAACTTTGGCTTATGGTACCCAAGAGGAGCCAACTTTGATCTTTTGGGCTTCACAGACTCAGATTGGGCGGGAGACAAAGTGGATAGGAAGTCCACCTCTGGAGGGTGCCAATTGCTTGGTTGCTCTTTAGTGAGTTGGTCTTCTAAGAAGCAAAGTTGTGTATCTCTCTCGTCCACCAAAGCGGAGTATGTGGCTGCCGGTAGTTGTTGTGCTAAACTTCTATGGATGAGGCAAACTTTGAAGGATTACAGTGTCACTTGTGACGAAGTGCCTCTTTGGTGTGACAATGAAAGTGCCATCAAGATTTCTCTCTCAACCCGTGCAACACTTCAAGATCCAGAGCATATTGAGATTCGGTATCACTTCATCCAGGATCACATTAGGCGAGGGGAGATCAAGCTCAAGTATGTCAACACTCATGATAACCTTGCAGATATTTTCACGAAGCCCTTAGATGAAGCAAGATTTTGCAAGTTAAGGCATGAGCTAAATATCATTGATTCAAGCAATGTGGTTTGAACCCTTGCTCACCCCCACCATACTCATCATGCTATCTTGTCTATGTGTAGGCATGGACATAGGGGGAGTGTTGTTCTCTCAATGAACTTTCCATCCCCCCATTATGCATAAATTGATCAAACTCTTTAACATTAGCCATTTTTTATGGTACTTGTGCTTCAAAGACGAGTCTCAGTCATGGGTCCAAGGATAATTCTTCGTGGTGCCATACCAAGTGACTCATACATAGGTGGCTTCGGCTACCACCCTCTCTTCCTGAGAGTTGTGATTAGTGTTTTGGTCTTCGTTGTCTTTTGCCTTTTCTTTGTGCCGTGTTTGTGTCGTCGTTAGTGCTTGCCTCTTGTTTGTTCCGCGTCTTGAAGTTTGTCTTGCAATTGTCGTTTCCCTCTCGTGTGAAACTTGCATTTTCTTCGGGGTACGGTACTACCGTGGCGAGCCACAGTACTACCGCAGGAGCTGTTTGCTCTTTGCGCACAATCAAGCTTCCTGTACACGCAGTACTATCGCTTCCATCGCGATGTAATTTTTTCTTGCCCGGAAGAGCTTGCACTTCCGCACCCACGCGAGCGAGTGGGGGTTAAGAGCAGGGCAGGGGGAGTTCTAACTCCCCCATACCCATTCATCTCTATTCCCCACCACGTCTCTCTCTCTCCTGCCCAAGAGCGGCGCCGGAGGCCCTCGCCGGATCTCCGTATCCGGCCGCTCTCCTCAGATTCCGACCGGTGGGATCGTTCCCCACCTCGCCCCCTTGCCATGGACCAAGGTTTTCCCCAAGTTCCTCGCATTTTCTTCTGTTCTTGTGCTTCTAGGTCTTGGGGAGATGCATGTGGAGTTCATGAGATTTTTGGCTAAATCTGGGCAAGAGGGATTTGTAGGAGAGTGGTAGTGTAGTAAGCATGCTTTTTGGATTGTCAAAATAGTTCAGGTTGATCAACGGTAGTACCGATGTAGATTTGCGGATGTTCTAGATCCAGATCCGCTGCCCTCAGAAGCGGTTTTGTTCCGCGGCAAGCATACTACCCTCCTCTCGAGCGGTACTACCGCACTTCGGGCCGTAGCCTCGCTTCCACGTGGTACTTCTGCTCCTTGGTGCGGTACTACCGCTTGGAGCGTGGAAGTAAAAAAAATTACTTACGCTCCAGGCGCGGTACTACCGTGCCACCCCGGCACGGTACTACCACGACTGGTGCAGATGTAATTTTTTACATCCGTACAACGGCCCAGTACTACCGTAGATGCATCCTGAGCTACTTCTCTGTCCAAATCTCTTGCTTATCTGTTTCTTTTGGCTTTGGCCTTGGCATTTGCATTGATCCTTCTTGCTTTTCGTGTGTGTTCTTGTGCTTTATGTCTAGGTGGTGGCTTTGATTCCCATGTTCGTCGCTCTAATCCCAGCCATGACACAGGGTCAAAGCGGCTGCGCAACCAAGATGAAGCTGCAGAGGGCTCCAATGCCTCCCAACGCAGAACCAAGCACACTACCACCAAGCAGAAGGAGCCCGTCATGGGCATGGATGAGATGCCTCTGGCCGAGTTGATTGTCCGAAGGAAGATCAACCCATATGTGAATCCCCGTGCTAACTTCAGAGGCAATGATCTGTTCTGGACCAAGCAGCAGAACCTTATCTATCTGGATGTGATCAAGGCCAAGCAGAACATCTACGTGGAAGTTCACTGGATTGACATGCATTATATGAGGCAGGACAAGCACCGTGGCTATTTTGGAGAGGCCTTGTATCTGGTGTAGCAATTCGGCATTGAGCACATGCTTACCTTTCACATGGACTTTGATCCAGAAATTGTGGCTCAGTTCTTTGCTTCGGTCCACTTCGATTTCGATGAAGCAAGGACCATGACATGGATGACCAATGGTCAAATTGGATGATCTGCTAAATGGAAGGATTTCATGGAGTTGCTTCAAGTTCCAGAATCGGGCTCGACACGCCCGTTGGAGTTCGCCCTCATGCCAAGTCTGAGTCTACCAACAAGAACAAGCTCGTGCCCTTCCTTGTTGATAAGACACTTCCTAGCATGAAGAAGGTGTGGGTGCTGAACCCCTTCCTTGACATCATGCATCGGCTCTTCCGCAACACCCTCTTCCCGCGCATTGGTGACATGGGCGAGGTGCATGCTTACCTTGTTGATATGATGCTCATTTGTGAGGATGCTCATTAGTCTCACACTCAACCACTTGATGTCTCACATATCATGTGGTGTGAGCTTCAGTTTTCCGTGTTCAACCGTAAGGTCCCTATCTACGGGCCTTACCTGTTTCACTTGATCTCCAAGACTTGGGAGAAGCTCTATCCCAATGATGAGTTTGAAGCCCCAAGCTGGATTCGTCATGAGCCCATCAAGCTCCGCATCAAGAGCCAATGGGCTAACACCACCACTGCTGCTGAGGCTGCCAAGATGGCTGTGGATGAGGAGGATATTGAGGAGGAGGGAAGCTCGAGGACCGCTCACTGGTTACACTCCTCCCTCTGCTGAGCCCTCTTGGGCGAAGAAGCTGAAGACGAAGATGAAGAGGTTGTTCTACATGCAGACCCAGGGTCAGTACAAGGCACATGTTGCTCAGAAGGAGAGTCGCCGTCGCGATAAGAGGATCTTGAGGGTGTGTGCCGAGGAGGTGTCTAGAGGATCTGAGAAGCACATCACCCCCGAGGCTGCTTGGATGGCTAAGCAGGGCTACAAGTGGACTAATTCTGAGGAGGAGACTGTTCCCGCTGCTGACTCCAATGAGAGGAGTCGTTTTTCGCCTGAGCTACCACCTATGTCGTAGGTGCCCTCTCTGCCTTTTTGGTGTCTCAATGCCAAAGGGGGAGAGAGTGTAGGTTTTGCGTGTCGTGTGTCATGTGTTTCGCCGTGTCGCTTTGCTTTCGGTCTGTCGGTCTGTTGAACTTCGTTTGCTTTGGTTTGGTTTGTGCTTGTGAGACTAAGTTCTATCATATGGTGTAAGACATATGCACTCCTGCTTATCTTTATGTCTTTGTTACTTAGTTATATCCATCATCTTGCCTACTTGCTTAGTGTTGATTTTACTATTGCAAGAGATGCCTTGTCTACAAAATATAGGGGGAGTGTTGATCCTAGTATGTGTGCCGTGCAGTCCAAAGCACATCTCTAGAGTGCACACATCTAGGGGGAGCCCGTCTATATTTTATAGTTGGTGGGTTTGCCGGTGCCTCACTTTATATCCCTATGTGCAAATCCCGTATTGTCATCAGTCCACCAAAAAGGGGGAGATTGTAAGGGCATATTTATCCCTTAGTAGTTTTGGTGATTGATGACAATGCTTTTGCGGACTAATCGTGTGCATTGAGCTTTTCAGATATATCATGATTGACACAAGACGATCTGATGCCCCTCGAAGATTATTGAAGACGGCGTTTCTCTACGTTTCTTTTCGGTGGATTTGAGTCGTAGGAAAGCCGTACTATTAAGAGGGGGTCCGCATTGGAAAGGTTTGGGTGGAATCTCACGTACACACGTTCCTTTTGCACCGCCTTTCCTTTGGCTCTTTGGAGTTTCCTCCGTCTCACCGTGTCTCTACAGAATGAAGGACTCCTAGTGTTGTTGTTCATAGGCTAGCGGTAGTACTACTCCCTAGAGCGGTACTACCGCAGGCACCAGCGGTAGTACCGGCCCCCGGCATGGTAGTACCGTAGGCGCCCACGGTAGTACCGCTCCTTCTGAGCGGTAGTACCGTGAGCTCAGGCCTGGCGCTGCTGCGCAAGCGGTAGTAGGGGCGGATGTAATTTTTTACATCCGCGCCCTACGCGGTAGTACCGTGCTCTGGCGTGGTAGTACCGTGCCGCCTGGCCAGGCACAGCAGCATGGGCGGAGGTAGGGGCGGATGTAATTTTTTACATCCGCACCCTACACGGTAGTACCACACTAGTTTGCGGTAGTACCGTGTCGGACTTTTGCATAGGTAAAATCTCAGCGGATGTAGTCACAGATGTAATTTTTTATATCCGTGCCTACCGCGCCTGGACGGTGCCTGCCATGCGGTAGTACCGCACGGGGTCGCGGTAGTACAGCAACAGCGGTTCTACCGCACCTTGTCGGTGCTCATCTGGTCAGGTCCAGGCCCTGCCGCGCCCACAGTTGTACCGCGGGCCACCGGGGTAGTACCGCAGGTCGCGGGCTGAGTAGTGGGTAACGGTTGGATTTGTCCCCCCACTATATAAAGGGGTCTTCTTCCCCAAGAAGACTTACCTCTTCCATCCCCAAGCTCCATTGTTGCTCCAAGCTCCATTTTCGCCCGATCTCTCTCCCTAGCCAATCAAACTTGTTGATTTTCTAGGGATTGGTTGAGAAGGCCCCGATCTACACTTCCACCAAGAGAAATTTGATTCCCCCACTAATCCCTTTGCGGATCTTGTTACTCTTGGGTGTTTGAGCACCCTAGATGGTTGAGGTCACCGCGGAGCCATAGTCCATTGTGGTGAAGCTTCGTGGTGTCGTTGGGAGCCTCCAATTAAGTTGTGGAGATTGCCCCAACCTCGTTTGTAAAGGTTCGGTCGCTGTCTCCAAGGTCACCAATAGTGGAATCACGGCATCTCGCATTGTGTGAGGGCGTGAGGAGAATACGGTGGCCCTAGTGGCTTCTTGGGGAGCATTGTGCCTCCACACCGCCTCCAATCGAGACGCATTTCCCTCAAAGGGAAGGAACTTCGATAACACATCCTCGTCTTCATCGGTTCCACTCTTGGTTATCTCTTCCCTTTACTTGTGCAAGATCTATTGTGGACTATCCCTTGCTTGCTTGTGTGCTTATTGTTGTTGCATCATATAGGTTGCTCACCTAGTTGCATATCTAGATAACCTACTTTGATGCAAAGTTTAATTTGGTAAAGAAAAGCTAAAAATTGTTAGTTGCCTATTCACCCCCCCCCCTGTAGTCAACTATATCGATCCTTTCAGACATATTGAGTGCCAGAAATTCGACAAAATGGAAGTATCAAAACGTTGGCACTCATTTGCATTTCATGTAAAAGACAACAACAAACAGCGAGCAAGTTCATCGCGCGTGTTCAACCAATTGTACCATATTCATCACCGGCTAACAAACCACGAGCACGAACATAGCACAAGCAATGAATAGAAATCAGTTACGTTATACCGGCCAATTGTATATGTAGGAGGAGGAGCTCACCAAGGCACCAGTGTGGGGGGACCGAGGCGCCGGTGTAGGAGGGCGAGATGCCAGTGTTTCCAAATGCAAGGATAGCAGCAAGTACAATAGTGGGCTTATAGCCCGCTTACATAGCATTTTTCCCTATGTGGAGGAGAGAGATGTGAAAAAGTAAGAGGAGTGGACTCTCATGCAAGAGCCTACCTATATACGCATTCGTAGGTAAATGCAATAAATGTGAACAAAAAGATAGAGAGAAGATGGAAAAAAAAGTACTAATGCAATAGTGATACGTCCATTTTGCATCATGCTTTTATATCGATATTTATTGCATTATGGGCTGTTATTACATGTTATGTTACAATACTTATGGCTATTCTCCCTTATTTTACAAGGTTATCATGAAGAGGGAGGATGCCGGTAGCTGGGATTCTTGGCTGGCAAAGGAGCAAATATTGGAAACCTATTCTGCACAGCTCCAAAAGTCCTGAAACTCCATGAAAGTCATTTTTGGAATTTATAAGAATATTGAGCGAAGAAAGTACCAGAGGGGGCCCACACCCTGGCCACGAGGGTGGGGGGCGCGCCCCTTCCTACTGGGTGCGCCCCCTGTCTCGTGGGCCCCCTATGGCCCTCCGGTGCCCCTCTTCTGCTATATGAAGGCTTTTACCCTGGAAAAAATCAGAAGCAAGCTTACGGGACGAAACTCCGCCGCCACGAGGCGGAACCAATCTAGAGCTCCGGCAGAGGTGTCCTGCCGGGGAAACTTCTCCGGAGGGGGGAAATCATCACCATCGCCATCACCAATGATCCTCATCGGAGGGGGTCAATCTCCATCAACATCTTCACCAGCACCATCTCCTCTCAACAACCTAGTTCATCTCTTGTATCCAATCTTGTATCAAAACCACAAATTGGTACCTGTGGGTTGCTAGTAGTGTTAATTACTCCTTGTAGTTGATCCTAGTTGGTTTATTTGGTGGAAGATCATATGTTCAGATCCTTAATGCATATTAATACCCCTTTGATCATGAACATGAATATGTTTTGTGAGTAGTTACGTTTGTTCCTGAGGACATGGGTGAAGTCTTGCTATTAGTAGTCATATGAATTTGGTGTTTGTTCGATATTTTGATGAGATGTACACTACTAGGGAAAAGCTTATAGACAGACGCTAACTAGTAGCACGGGTTTATAACCCTCGCTACTGCTACTTACTAGTAGCGCGGGTTTTTACCCCTTGCAACTACTAAGTTGATACTAGTAGCGCGGGTTTTTAACCCACGCTACTACTAAGCGGTCTCTACCGTGCCCTCCCGGGACATGCCATAGTAGTAGCGAGGGGTTTTATACTAAGTTGATAGTAGTAGCGCGGTTTTATACCCCTCGCTACTACTAAATACGAGGTAGGTGAAATCCCCATATCCTCGGTCGAATCCCTCCTCTCTCCCTCACTTTCCCCCTCTCTCACTTTCCTCCTCTCTCCCTCGTACTCCAGCGGTGGCCGCCGCTGGTACACTCTACTTTCTTTCCCCCTCCCTCTCCGAGATCCCTCCGGTGGGAGGTCATGGGAAACTCCTCGCCGCCAAGATGCGGAAGCCTTGACCTCAGCATCCTCCTCCTCGCCCGCCTCCGCCGTCTTCTTCTCGCTCCAGGTCAGCCCTCCTCCTCCTCCCCCCTCTCCGATTCGATATGGAACCTTAGGTGACCCATCCCCCTCCTCCTCCGGCAGCACGAGGGCGACTTCTTGTTCCGGGAGACGTGGTACCACCTGTCAGACGACGGGTTCCCGATCAAGCACGACGTGGACCGCCTCCCGCCGCCGCTCTTCGCTGACCTCAACGGCGACGGCCGCCGCGAGGTGCTGCTCACCACGCACGATGCCAAGATCCAGGTCCTCAAGCTCCCGGCCCAAACCGGGCAGGCCTCCGTGGCCGCCCTCAACGGCTTCCACGAGGCGCGCGTCATGGCCGAGATCTCCCTGCTCCCGGCCAATGTGCGCGTCACCGCCGCCCCGTCGCCATGGCCGTCGGCACCGTCGACCAAACCATTGGCACCATTGGCAGCACGCACGGGGTTGAGATTTTTTTTTTTAGTTTTTTAAATTAATAGTAGTAGAGCGGGTCACAGACACGCGCTACAGATAGTTAGTAGTAGCGCGTGTCAAACCCGCGCTACTAGTAACACACGTACTAGTAGTGCGGGATGCACCGTAGTAGCACGGGATGCACCGCGCTACTACTACTAGTTAGCTGTAGCGCCGTAGTAGTAGCGCAAGCACCCGCGCTACTACTAGCTTTTAACCCGCGCTACTAATAGGCTTTTTCCTAGTAGTGGTATGTTGTCTCTCCTCTAGTGGTGTTATGTGAACGTCGACTACATGACACTTCACCATTATTTGGGCCTAGAGGAAGACATTGGGAAGTAAAGTAGATGATGGGTTGCTAGAGTGACAGAAGCTTAAACCCTAGTTTATGCGTTGCTTCGTAAGGGGCTGATTTGGATCCACTAGTTTCATGCTATGGTTAGGTTTACCTTAATACTTCTTTTGTATTTGCGGATGCTTGCAATAGGGGTTAATCATAAGTGGGATTCTTGTCCAAGTAAGGGCAGTACCCAAGCACCGGTCCACCCACATATCAAATTATCAAAGTACCGAACGCGAATCATATGAGCGTGATGAAAACTAGCTTGACGATAATTCCCATGTGTCCTCGGGAGCGCTTTTCTCATTATAAGAAATTGTCCAGGCTTGTCCTTTGCTACAAAAAGGATTGGGCCACTTCGCTGCACTTTATTTAGTTTCATTGCTTTTTACCCGTTACAAATTATCTTATCACAAAACTATCTATCACCTACAATTTCAGTGCTTGCAGAGAATACCTTACTGAAAACCGCTTGTCATTTCCTTCTGCTCCTCGTTGGGTTCGACACTCTTACTTATCGAAAGGATACGATAGATCCCCTATACTTGTGGGTCATCAAGACTATTTTCTGGCACTGTTGCCGGGGAGTGAAGCGCCTTTGGTCAGTGGAACTTGGTAAGGAAACATTTATATAGTGTGCTGAAATTTTCTGTCGCTCGTTACTACAGAAACTAATCCTTTGAGGGGCTTGTTCGGGGCATCTTCGCCCCAACCAGTAGAGCAAAGAATTTCTCCTCAACCTACTGAACCTATTGAAAATGTTTACTTTGAGATTCCTTCGGGTATGATAGAGAAACTGCTAGCTAATCCCTTTGCAGGAGATGGAACATTGCATCCCGATTTACACCTTATCTTTGTGGATGAAGTTTGTGGATTATTTAAGCTTGCAGGTATTCCGATGATGTTGTTAAGAGGAAGGTCTTCCTTTATCTTTGAAGGGAGATGCATTGACATGGTATAGGCTATGTGATGATACGGGATCTTGGAACTATAAACGATTGAAGTTGGAATTTCACCAGAAGTTCTATCCTATGCATCTTGTTCATCGTGATCATAATTACATATAAAAATTTTGGCCTCGCGAAGGAGAAAGCATCGCTCAAGCTTGGGGGAGGCTTAAGTCAATGTTATATTCATGCCCCAATCATGAGCTCTCAAGAGAAATGATTATTCAAAAAAATTTATGCTCAGCTTTCTGACAACAATCGCACCATGCTCGATACTTCCTGTGCTTGTTCTTATATGCTAAAGACTACTGAATTCAAGTGGGATTTATTGGAAATAATTAAACGCAACTCTGAAGATTGGGGTTCCGACGATGGTAAGAAGTCAGGTATGACACCTAAGTTTGATTGTGTTAAATCTTTTATGGATACCAATGCTTTTCGTGGATTTAGCGCTAAATATGGACTTGACTCTGAGAAAGCTTCTTTCTGTGAATCTTTTGCTGCTCATGTTGATCTCCCTAAGGAGAAGTGGTTTAAATATAATCCTCCCACTGAAGTAAAAGTAGTTGCACCTATTACAGTTGAAGAAAAGACTATCACTTATAATGATCCTATTGTTCCTACTACTTATGTTGAGAAACCACCTTTTCCTGTTAGGATAAAGGATCATGCTAGAGCTTCAACTGTGGTTCGTAAGAGTAATACTAGAACATATACACCCCCTGAGCAAATTAAAGTTTAACCTAGTATTGCTATGGTTAAAGATCTTTTGGACGATAATATAGATGGGCATGTTATTTACTACTGTGGTGAAGCTGCTAATATTGCTAAACCCGACGCTAAGATACATAGACCTGTCGTAGGCATGCCTATTATTTCTGTTAAAATAGGAGATCATTGTTATCATGGCTTATGTGATATGGGTGCTAGTGCTAGTGCAATACCTCATTCCTTATATGAAGAAATTGTGCATGATATCGCACCTGCTGAGTTAGAAGGTATTGATGTTACTATTAAGCTTGCCAATAGAGATACTATTTCACCAGTTGGGATTGTTAGAGATGTTGAAGTCTTTGTGTGGGAAAGTTAAATATCCTGCTGATTTTCTTGTTCTTGGTTCCCCACAAGATGACTTTTGTCCCATTATATTTGGTAGACCCTTCTTGAATACTGTTAATGCTAAGATTGATTGCAAAAAGGACGTTGTCACAATTGGCTTGGGGGATATGAAACATGAGTTTAATTTTGCTAAGTTTCGTAGACAACCCCGTGATAAAGATTTGCCTAGTAAGGATGAAATTATTGGTCTTGCTTCTATTGCCGTACCTCCTACTGATCCGTTAGAACAATATTTGCTAGACCATGAAAATGATATGTTTATGAATGAAAGAAGGAAATAGATGAAGTATTCCTTCAACGGTGTCCTATTCTGAAACACAACTTGAGGGAGTCCTGGATAAGGGGGTATCCAGACAGCCGGACTATATACTTTGGCCGGACTGTTGGACTATGAAGATACAAGATTGAAGACTTCGTCCCGTGTCTGAATGGGACTCTCCTTTGCGTGGAAGACAAGCTTGGCGATTCGGATATGTAGATCTCCTTCTCTGTAACCGACTCTGTGTAACCCTAGCCCCCTCCGGTGTCTATATAAACCCAAGGGTTTAGTCCGTAGGACCAAGACAACAATCATAATCATAGGCTAGCTTCTAGGGTTTAGCCTCTACCATCTCGTGGTAGATTAACTCTTGTAATACTCATATCATCAAGGTCAATCAAGCAGGAAGTAGGGTATTACCTCCATCGAGAGGGCGAACACAGGTAAACATTGTGTCCCCCACCTCCTGTTACCATTAGCCTTAGACGCACAGTTCGGGACCCCCTACCCGAGATCCGCCGGTTTTAACACCGACATTGGTGCTTTCATTGAGAGTTCCACTGTGTCGTCACGATAAGGCTTGATGGCTCCTTCAATCATCGGTAACGATGCAATCCAGGGTGAGGTTTTCCTCCCCGGATAGATCTTCGTATTCGGCGGCTTCGTACTGCGGGCCAACTCGCTTGACCATCTGGAGCAGATCGATAGCTACTCCCCTGGCCATCAGGTCAGGTTTGGAAGCTTGAACTATACGGCCGACATCCGCGGAGACTTGATCTTCGACGGATTCGAGCCCGTGGCAGGTGCACCGAACAGTCACGATGAGCCTGACTTAGATCTGCCATGGGACGGTATTCGGGAGATCACACCTGCGCCTGCCCCGGCTCTTAATTTGGGGAAGATCGTGCCATCCGAGGACGGGTGGATGGACCCTGCCACGGAGGTCGAACTCTCAACGGCGATAGAGCCGAACACAGACTTCACCTCTAAAGAAATCTGTGTCATCGGACCCTCGGACTTGTCTCCGGCCATAAGCTCCGAACCGCGTGCATCCGTGCCTATAGAATCTGACTGGGAACCGATCATGGAGTTTACCTCCGCGGATATCTTTCAGCACTCGCCCTTGGGCGATGTGTTAAATTCATTAAAATCTCTCTCCCTGTCAGGAGACTCGCAGACGAACTATGTCCGGCTTGAGTGGGGAGCGGACGGCGAAGAAATTCGTTACCCACCCACCACCCACTTAATAGCCACTGTCGACGGCTTAACCAACACGCTTGATTTCGACTCCAAAGACATCGACGATATGGACGACGATGACGGAGAAGAACAGGAACCACCGCCCACAGGGCGCTGGACAGCCACCTCATCATACGATATATACATGGTGGATACACCCAGAGAAAGCGACGGCGAGGAACGGAAGGATGCAACGGAGGATAATCCCCTTGATAAGCAACCAAAGCGACGGCGTCGGCGCCGCTCCAAATCCCGCCACAGTAAAAACAGCGATAACAGCGCAAGAAGAAATAACACCCCGGACGACCCCATGGACCCAGCAATGGAGCAGGATGAGCCGGGAGACACCCAACATAGACCGGGGCCACTGTCTGATCATAGTGACGGCGGAGATAACACTCATAAACCTGCCTCAGAAGAGGAGGACAGTCCGGGCGACGATGCATTCATCCCGGAAAAGCAATTGGAACAGGAAGACCTTCGCGAAGTGCTCATTGCCACCGCGAGGAGCTTGAAGAAGCAGAAGCAAAGGCTTAAGGCTGCGCAGGATACGCTCAACTGCAGATGGAACAAAGTTCTCGACACTTAAGAAAAATACGGCGGCGATCGCCACACCAAGAGCTACCCAAGACGCAAGCTTCTGCCCGAATTCGACGACGAGGTTATAAAGCCCATACCGCCGAAAAATAATACGGCCGACCGGCCGGACCGACCACTCCGTGGCCGAGACTAAGCGGCTAATCATGCCGCACACAAGCTAGCGCACGATTTACGTGAGCACCTGGACAAAAAAGGCGGTATGGCCAGGTCCATCTATGGATCTAGGAAGTGTGCTCCGACACAGGATCAGGGCCGCCCAAACGATTATACTGATTGAATAACAGCTCGAAATCAAAACCGAACACCACAACCGTTGGAAGCATCCAAATAATGGGGTGCCGCACACCCCCTGTGCTTCACCGATGAGGTGTTGGATCATGAATTTCGAGAGGGCTTTAAACCCATTAACCTAGAAGCATACGACGGAACGACAGACCCTGGGGTCTGGATTGAGGACTTTATTCTTCACATCCACATGGTGTTGGGGAACGTAGTAATTTCAAAAATTTCCTACGCACACGCAATAACATGGTGATGCATAGCAACGAGAGGGGAGAGTGTTGTCTCGTTCACGCACTCGTGAGACCGTAGCGGAAGCATTAGCACAACGCGGTTGATGTAGTCGTACGTCTTCACGATCCGACCGATCAAGTACCGAACATACGACACCTCCGAGTTTAGCACACGTTCAGCCCGGTGACGTCCCTCGAACTCCGATCCAGCCGAGTCTTGAGGGAGAGTTTCGTCAGCACGACGGCGTGGTGACGATGATGATGTTCTACCGACGCAGGGCTTCGCCTAAACACCGCTACAGTATTATCGAGGTGGACTATGGTGGAGGGGGGCACCGCACACGGCTAAGAGATCATATGATCAATTGTTGTATCTATGGGGTGCCCCCCTGCCCCCGTATATAATGGAGCAAGGGGGGTTGCGGCCGGCCAAGGGGAGAGGCGCGCCGGGAGGAGTCCTACTCCCATCGGGAGTAGGACTCCCTCCCCCCCCCCCCCTTTCCTAGTTGGATTAGGACTTGGGATGGGGAAGGAGTGGAGGAGAAGAAGGAAGGGGGGCGCCGCCCCCCTCTCCTTGCCCTATTCGGACTAGGGGGGAGGGGCGCGCGGCCCAGCCCTAGCCGCCTCTCCTCTCTTCCACCTAGGCCCACTAAGGCCCATTATGTTCCCGGGGTTTCGGTAACCTCCGATTCCGGTAAAATCGATTTCACCGGAACACTTCTCGATATCCAAACATAGGCTTCCAAAGTATATCAATCTTCATGTCTCGACCATTTCGAGACTCCTCGTCATGTCCGTGATCACATCGGGACTCCAACAACCTTAGGTACATCAAAACATATAAACTCATAATATAACTGTCATCGTAACATTGTTGCAAGGACCCTACGGGTTCGAGAACTATGTAGACATGACCGAGACACGTCTCCGGTCAATAACCAATAGCGGAACCTGGATGCTCATATTGGCTCCTACATATTCTACGAAGATCTTTATCGGTCAGACCGCATAACAACATACATTGTTCCCTTTGTCATCGGTATGTTACTTGCCTGAGATTCGATCGTCGGTATCTCAATACCTAGTTCAATCTCGTTACCGGCAAGTCTCTTTACTCGTTCTGTAATACATAATCTCGCAACTAACTCATTAGTTGCAATTCTTGCAAGGCTTAAGTGATGTGCATTACCGAGAGGGCCCAGAGATACCTCTCCGACTGTCACGCCCAATATGCGATACTATCCTAAAGAGACTCGAAGGTCCCACCAAGGATAGAACCGCATATTGATACGCTTTTGCAAGGTGGATATCATTACATCAACACTACATAATAGATGGGGATACATACAAGAGGCATACAATGCCACACCTAATACAACAATACATCACACACAATATCAACATCCGACTACGGATGAAACACAAACAAAGCTCAAACGACATCCACCACCTTTAGCCCGGGCTATCAACTGGAACCTATCCCCTGAACGAAGAAGAAGCAGAAGAAGAACTCCAAAACAAGCAAACATCGCTCTCGCGTCAAGATCATCCCAACCTGTACCTGCAACTGTTGTTGTAGTAATCTATGAGCCACGAGGACTCAGCAATCCCATTACCATGGGTATCAAGACTAGCAAAGCTTAATGGGTAAGGAAGGGGTAAAGTGGTGAGGTTGCAGCAGCAACTAAGCAAGTATGGTGTCTAACATACGCAAATAAGAGCAAGAAGAGAAGCAACGGAACGGTCGTGAAGCTAGAAGTGATCAAGAAGTGATCCTGAACTCCTACTTACGTCAAACATAACCCAAAACCATGTTCACTTCCCGGACTCCGCCGGATACACACACGGTTGATGCATTTTAAATCGAATCTGGTGTCAAGTTATCTACAACCGGACATTAACAAATTCCCATCTGCCACATAACCGCAGACACGGCTTTGAAAGTTTATACCTGCAGGGGTGTCCCAACTTAGCCCATCACAAGCTCTCACGGTCAACGAAGGATATTCCTTCTCGGGAAGACCCGATCGGTCTCGGAATCCCGTTTACAAGACATTTCGACAATGGTAAAACAAGACCAGCAAAGCCGCCCGACGTGCCGAGCAATCCCGATAGGAGCTGCACATATCTCGTTCTCGTGGCAACACCGGATGAGACTAGCTACGAGTAAAACCAGACCTCGAGTTTCCCGAGGGGCCCCGCAGTAGTTGTTCGTGCCAAGCACTTAGAGAAGCAACGGCACAGGGGGGGCTAAAATAAGGATGACCCTCGGGTTGGCCGACCCAAGGGAAAGGTATAGGTGGTGGTGAGGCAAATGGTAAAACCAAGGTTGGGCCTTGCTGGAGAAGTTTTATTCAAAGCGAACTATCAATGGGGTCCCATAAATCACCCAACCGCGTAAGGAATGCAAAATCAAGGAACATAACACCGGTATGACGGAAACTAGGGCGGCAAGAGTGGAACAAAACACCAGGCATAAGGCCGAGTCTTCCACCCTTTACCAAGTATATAGATGCATTAATTAAATAAAAGATATTGTGATATCCCAACATAATCCTGTCCATCATGGATCAATTTTCAACTTCACCTGCAACTAACAACGCTTATAAGAGGGGCTGAGCAAAGCGGTAACATAGCCAAGCAACGGTTTGCTAGGAAGGGTGAAAAGGTTAGAGCTGACATGGCAAATTGGGAGGCTCGAAGAACAAGAGATAGGTAGTCTTGACAAAGCGATAGAACGAAGCAACTAGCATAGCAATGATAATCTTGAGATCCAGGGTGACGGGTCATCTTGCAATTTAAATCCGCTAGGAAGAAGAACGAGTCCATGAAGAAGATGAACGAACGTAGTCGAACGAACCCTCACAACTCTGGAACGAAACCGAAGCTAACGAGAGAAGCAAACAACATGGTAATCACACAAGCATAATCATGGCATGATGCACAATCAAGTATGATGCATGTCCGGTTTAATGAGGCATGGCATGGCAAAGTGCAACTCATTTTAACATGGCATTTGAGCAAATTTAAACAAACATCATTTTAAACATTTTAAACATGGATGAAAACAGCAGATTATGAAACTATATGAAAAACTAAGCATTTTACATGTTTACAACATTTTAATCCGATGCACGGTTGATGAGTTATTGAATGCATGAAGATGAGGGTCTTTTCTGCAAATCTGGTAAATCCTGGGATAATGCTAAATTCGCAGGACCAGGGAAAAAACATATCGGGCCGAATTAGAGCTACTGGCCGAAACAGGACATGGGCGTGGGGGTGGTTTTTCACCATGGGCCATGGCCCAGTTGGAAGCAGAGGAGGCCGGCGGATCTGGCGAAGAGGAGCTGGGCCTTGGCCATGGCCGAGGTCGACCTGCCGGGCGGGTTACGATCGCGGTCAACGAAGCGCTGTGATTACTAACCTCGCTCGGCCGAGAGGCAGCGGTCGGAGGAGGCAAGACGCAGGACTTGCGGCGGCAGCAGGAAATGGCGGCGAGGAATAAGCGGGAGACGGCGGATCCGGCTTGCAGGCGCCGGATCTGACCGGAGGCGAAGTGAGGCGACCGTGATTTAAGCTTGGGGCGGCATCCATGGCGCTGTTATTCTGAAGAAAGAGAGGAGTCCAGTGAGACAGAGAGCTTCAATGAAGGAGGAAAAGGGCAGAGGCGGTGAGGACGGGCCTCGCCGGGTTCCCAAGAGAACGGAGCAGCTCCGGCGGTGGCACGGAAATCACGGGAGGCGGTCGGAGGGAGGTGGATCTGAGACGGATGGTGGTTGGCTCGGTGGGGAAGGCGAGGAGGAGAGGATCCCAAGGGAGAGAGTGGCGGCGGCGGGAGAGGGATTGGATGGATGGGACAGCCTAGGTCTAGGGTTAGGTTGGTTATATAGGTAGGTTGGTTAGCTTAGGGCAAAACGGACCCTCCGATTAAAATCGAACGGTTGAAAATAAACAGGTTAGTGAGGTCCAAATACGAAAAAAGAGATGTTTTATAGATGTTTGGGGATGATCCGGATCCAACGATTGGACGCAGTACTGGTCGGTTAAAGGAAAGGTTTTGGACGCCTTGCGAGAAGTGCGAGAGAGGTCGACAAAGACAAGGGTCTGGCAAATGGACAGTTGGTCAACAGAGGCAAAGAGAGAATCGGCAACTACGAACCGTAACGAGTTTTATGAAAACATGCGGATGCAATGCACATGATGCTATGAGATGAGATGCGTGACATGAACAAAATGCAAAACAAACGACAAAAACCCAACCACGAAGGAAATAACATATCGCATCTCCGGAAAAGGCAAGAGTTGGAGTTACGAATATGGAAAGTTGTATCCGGGGCGTTACAACACTCCACCACTACGAGAGGATCTCGTCCCGAGATCTAGGATGGCACCAGAGGAAAAACGGAAGAGGAAGAGAAGAGGTAAAACTAAGTTGCTTCTTCGACAAATGAGTGAAACCACGAACCCTGAGAGGTTAAACAATTTAAAAGAAAGAGTACAACAGAGATGAACGAGATTGCAAACAATCCGTTAGAAAAGAGGAACAAGGAGTACGACGAGAACCAAGAGGATTAGTGATAAGATAGATATTGAAACCACTCCGGTTAAAAGTAGATAGAGAAGGAATAAGATTGATATAATTTGGGCAGCACTCCATTGAAAGAAGAAGGAAAACTAGATAAGATGAAAAGAACTTGAAGAGATGACACAACACTCCGGTTAAATGGATAAGCATGAAAAGAACACGATCCTCACAATTCGAGATGATGAGTGAAGAGAGTAACATCACCATGCCTCTAGAAGAAAGAATAGAAGATAGATCATTGAAATAAAAGAATGGAGAAGAAAATGCCAACTTCTGCCACAAATGATCTTGGAAAGCATCCTTGCAAAGAAGAATTGAACGGAGTTGTTGCAAAATCAACAATGAAAAGAACAAGCTGGTTGTGGGCTTATGGCAAACATCTCAAAATGATGAGGTGACAACCGGCCACCGATGGAAACAGTTAATTGGATTGAGATCAGCAAGGAGATGAAAACTCCTTTTAATAAGAGAATAGGAGGAAACTTGAATTATCGATAGGCACCACAATTAGCAACATTCCTTAGGGAAGGCTTTAGGTGTAACCTAAACCAAGATAACTCCAGGGAAGAAAAGTGATGGGTTTAAAATATGTCATTCTTGAAAACTTGTGAATCATGAAACACGAAGGGAATTGTCAAGAATGGCATAACACCACCTCAAAAGATAAGGTAGGAAGAATTGCACTTTGGAATGCAAGATGAAGATTTCTTGAACTCCTCAAAACAAAACATGTGTTGAACATCATGTTTATTTTAGAGTATAGCTTGGAGGGTCAACTTCAAGAGAAATCTTGAAGAACAATTGAAGAATGAAAAGAATCCTTGACGAACCACCATGTTGAGCCTTCGTGAGAACTCCGGTAATAAAATCAAAGGATGATAACAAAGAAAGAGAAGTTGAGAACACAAGGTGAAGCCTTGCGATGATTTAGATTGAGCTTCGCGACGAGATAATGCGGAAAACTTGGAACTCCGGAAAAGAAAAGATGAAGCATCTCGAACCGAGAAATGTGACATGATGAGCAACTCTGGAAACCAGAGATACCTCTCCGACAATCGGAGTGACAAATCCTAATCTCGAAATACGCCAACCCAACATGTACCTTCAGAGACACCTGTAGAGCACCTTTATAATCACCCGATTCGTTGTGACGCTTTGGTAGCACACAAAGTGTTCCTCCGGTAAACGGGAGTTGCATAATCTCATAGTCATAGGAACATGTATAAGTCATGAAGAAAGCAATAGCAATATACTAAACGATCGGGTGCTATGCTAATGTAATGGTCAAGTCAATCACATCATTCTCCTAATGATGTGATCCCGTTAATCAAATGACAACTCATGTCTATGGTTAGGAAACATAACCATCTTCGATTAACGAGCTAGTCAAGTAGAGGCATACTAGTGACACTGCTTGTCTATGTATTCACACATGCATTACGTTTCATGTTAATACAATTCTAGCTTTAATAATAAACATTTATCATGATATAAGGAAATAAATAATAACTTTATTATTGCCTCTAGGGCATATTTCCTTCAGTCTCCCACTTGCACTAGATTCAATAATCTAGATTACACAAGAATGATTCTAACACCCATGGAGCCTTGGTGCTGATCATGTTTTGCTCGTGGAAGAGGCTTAGTCAATCTGTCTCGCAACATTCAGATCCGTATGTATCTTGCAAATTTCTATGTCTCCCACCTGGACTAGATCCCTGGTGGAATTGAAGCGTCTCTTGATGTGCTTGGTTCTCTTGTGAAATCTGGATTCCTTCGCTAATGCAATTGCTCCAGTATTGTCACAAAATATTTTCATTGGACCCGATGCACTAGGTATGACACCTAGATCGGATATGAACTCCTTCATCCAGACTCCTACATTTGCTGCTTCCGAAGCAGCTATGTACTCCGCTTCACACGTAGATCCCGCCACGACGCTTTGTTTAGAACTGCACCAACTGACGGCTCCACCGTTCAATGTAAACACGTATCCGGTTTGCGATTTAGAATCGTCCGGATCAGTGTCAAAGCTTGCATCAACGTAACCATTTACGATGAGTTCTTTGTCACCTCCATAAACGAGAAACATATCCTTAGTCCTTTTCAGGTACTTCAGGATGTTCTTGACCGTTGTCCAGTGATCCACTCCTGGATTACTTTGGTACCTCCCTGCTAGACTTATAGCAAGGCACACATCAGGTCTGGTACACAGCATAGCATACATGATAGAGCCTATGGCTGAAGCATAGGGAACATCTTTCATTTTCTCTCTATCTTCTGCAGTGGTCGGGTATTGAGTCTTACTCAACTTCACACCTTGTAACACAGGCAAGAACCCTTTCTTTGCTTGATCCATTTTGAACTTCTTCAAAACTTTGTCAAGGTATGTGCTTTGTGAAAGTCCAATTAAGCGTCTTGAACTATCTCTATAGATCTTCATGACTAATATATAAGCAGCTTCACCGAGGTCTTTCATTGAAAAACTCTTATTCAAGTATCCCTTTATGCTATCCAGAAATTCTATATCATTTCCAATCAACAATGTGTCATCCACATATAATATCAGAAATGCTACAGAGCTCCAACTCACTTTCTTGTAAATACAGGCTTCTCCAAAAGTCTGGATAAAACCAAATGCTTTGATCACACTATCAAAGCGTTTATTCCAACTCCGAGAGGCTTGCACCAGTCCATAAATGGATCATTTGGAGCTTGCATACTTTGTTAGCTCCCTTTGGGTCGACAAAACCTTCTGGTTGCATCATATACAACTCTTCTTCCAGAAATCCATTCAGGAATGCAGTTTTGACATCCATTTGCCAAATTTCATAATCATAAAATGTGGCAATTGCTAACAAGATTCGGACAGACTTAAGCATCGCTACGGGTGAGAAAGTCTCATCGTAGTCAATCCTTGAACTTGTCGAAAACCTTTCGCAACAAGTCGAGCTTTATAGATAATATTACCGTCGTCGGTATTCTTCTTGAAGATCCATTTATTCTCAATGGCTTGCTGATCATCGGGCAAGTCAACCAAAGTCCACACTTTGTTCTCATACATGGATCCCATCTTAGATTTCATGGCCTGAAGCCATTTTGCGGAATCTGGGCTCATCATCGCTTCTTCATAGTTCGTAGGTTCATCATGGTCTAGTAACATAACCTCCAGAACAGGATTACCGTACCACTCTGGTGTGGATCTTACTCTGTTTGACCTACGAGGTTCAGTAACAACTTGATCTGAAGTTCCATGATCATCATCATTGACTTCCTCACTAATTGGTATAGGCGTCCACAGAACCGGTTTACGTGATGGACTACTTTCAATAAGGAAGTAGGTATGATTACCTCATCAAGTTCTACTTTCCTCCCAAGTCACTTCTTTCGAGAGAAGCTCCTTCTCTAGAAAGGATCCAAATTTAGCAACAAAAGTCTTGCCTTCGGATCTGTGATAGAAGGTGTACCCAACAGTCTCTTTTGGGTATCCTATGAAGACACATTTCTCTGATTTGGGTTCGAGCTTATCAGGTTGAAGCTTTTTCACATAAGCATCGCAGCCCCAAACTTTAAGAAACGACAACTTTGGTTTCTTGCCAAACCATAGTTCATAAGGCGTCGTCTCAACGGATTTAGACGGTGCCCTATTTAACGTGAATGCAGTTGTCTCTAGAGCATATCCCCAAAACGATAGCGGTAAATCAGGAAGAGACATCATAGATCGCACCATATCTAGTAAAGTACGATTACGACGTTCGGACACACCATTACGCTGTGGTGTTCCATGTGGCGTGAGTTGCGAAACTATTCCGCATTTTTTCAAATGTAGACCAAACTCATAACTCAAATATTCTCCTCCACGATCAGATCGTAGAAACTTTATTTTCTTGTTACGATGATTTTCAACTTCACTCTGAAATTCTTTGAAATTTTCAAATGTTTCAGACTTATGTTTCATTAAGTAGATATACCCATATCTGCTTAAATCATCTGTGAAGGTGAGAAAATAATGATATCCGCCACGAGCCTCAACATTCATTGGACCACATACATCTGTATGTATGATTTCCAATAAATCTGTTGCTCTCCATAGTTAGGAGAACGGCGTTTTAGTCATCTTGCCCATGAGGCACGGTTACATAAGTACCAAGTGATTCATAATCAAGTGGTTCCAAAAGTCCATCGGTATGGAGTTTCTTCATGCGCTTTACACCGATATGACCTAAGCGGCGGTGCCACAAATAAGTTGCACTATCATTATCAACTCGCATCTTTTGGCTTCAATATTATGAATATGTGTATCACTACTATCGAGATTCAACAAAAATAGACCACTCTTCAAGGGTGCATGACCATAAAAGATATTACTCATATAAATAGAACAACCATTATTCTCTGATTTAAATGAATAACCGTCTGGCATTAAACAAGAAACAATTATTTAGGTCTAATACTAATCCCGAAGGTAGATGTAGAGGTAGCGTGCCGACCGCGATCACATCGACTTTGGAACCATTTCCCACGCGCATCGTCACCTCGTCCTTTGCCAGTGTTCGCAATCCGTAGTCCCTATTTCGAGTTGCAAATATTAGCAATGTAACCGATATCAAATACCCGGTGCTCTTTGGGAGCTCTAGTAAGGTACACATCAATAACATGTATATCACATATACCTTTGTTCACCTTGCCATCCTTCTTATCCGCCAAATACTTGGGGCAGTTCCGCTTCAATGACCGATGCTGCTTGCAGTAGAAGCACTCGATTTCGGGCTTAGGTCCAGACTTGGGTTTCTTCTCTTGAGCAGCAACTTGTTTGCTGTTCTTTTTGAAGTTCCCCTTCTTCTTCCCTTTGCCCTATTTCTTGAAACTAGTGGTCTTGTTGACCATCAACACTTGATGCTCCTTCTTGATTTCTACCTCCGCAGCCTTTAGCATTGCGAAGAGCTCGGGAATCGTCTTATCCATCCCTTGCATGTTATAGTTCATCACGAAGCTCTTGTAGCTTGGTGGCGATGATTGAAGAATTACATCAATGACGCTATCATCCGGAAGATTAACTCCCGGTTGAATCAAGTGATTATTATACCCGGACATTTTGAGTATATGCTCAACGATGTAACTATTCTCCTCCATCTTGCAGCTGTAGAACTTATTGGAGACTTCATATCTCTCAATCCGGCATTTGCTTGAAATATTAACTTCAACTCCTGAAACATCTCATTTGCTCCATGACGTTCAAAAGCGTCGTTGAAGTCCCGGTTCTAAGTCGTAAGCATGGCACATCGAACTACTTGAGTAGTCATCGACTTTGCTCGCCAGACGTTCATAACATCCGGTGTTGCTCTGCGGCAGTGCGGCACCCGGCGGTGCTTCCGGGACGTAATTCTTCTGTGCAGCAATGAGGATAATCCTCGAGTTACGGACCCAGTCCGTGTAATTGCTACCATCATCTTTCAACTTTGCTTTCTCAAGGAACGCATTAAAATTCAACGGAACAATAGTACGGGCCATCTATCTACAATCAACATAGACAAGCAAGATAATATCAAGTACTAAGTTCATGATAAATTTAAGTTCAATTAATCATATTACTTTAAGAACTCCCACTTAGATAGACATCCCTCTAATCCTCTAAGTGATCACGTGATCCAAATCAACTAAACCATAACCGATCATCACGTGAAATGGAGTAGTTTTCAATGGTGAACATCATTATGTTGATCATATCTACTATATGATTCACGTTCGACCTTTCGGTCTCAGTGTTTCGAGGCCATATCTGCATATGCTAGGCTCGTCAAGTTTAACCTGAGTATTCTGAGTGTGCAAAAACTGGCTTGCACCCGTTGTAGATGGACGTAGAGCTTTTCACACCCGATCATCTCGTGGTGTCTGGGCACGACGAACTTTGGCAGCAGTGCATACTCGAGGAGAACACTTTTATCTTGAAATTTAGTGAGAGATCATCTTATAATGCTACCGTCAAACAAAGCAAGATAAGATGCATAAAAGATAAACATCACATGCAATCAATATAAGTGATATGATATGGCCATCATCATCTTGTGCTTGTGATCTCCATCTCCGAAGCACCGTCATGATCACCATCGTCACCGGCGCGACACCTTGATCTCCATCGTAGCATCGTTGTCATCTCGCTAATTAATGTTTCTATGACTATCGCTACCGCTTAGTGATAAAGTAAAGCATTACAGGGCGATTGCATTGCATACAATAAAGCGACAACCATATGGCTCCTGCCGATTGTCGATAACTCGGTTACAAAACATGATCATCTCATACAATAAAATTTAGCATCATGTCTTGACCATATCACATCACAACATGCCCTGCAAAAACAAGTTAGACGTCCTCTACTTTGTTGTTGCAAGTTTTACGTGGCTGCTACGGGCTTAGCGAGAACCATTCTTACCTACGCATCAAAACCACAATGATAGTTTGTCAAGTTGGTGCTGTTTTAACCTTCGCAAGGACCAGGCGTAGCCACACTCGGTTCAACTAAGTGAGAGAGACAGACACCCGTCGGTCACCTTTAAGCAACGAGTGCTTGTGGCGGTGAAACCAGTCTCGCGTAAGCGTACGCATAATGTCGGTCCGGGCCGCTTCATCTCACAATACCGCCGAACCAAAGTATGACATGCTGGTAAGCAGTATGACTTATATCACCCACAACTCACTTGTGTTCTACTCGTGCATATGACATCTACGCATAAAACCTGGCTCTAATGCCACTGTTGGGGAACGTAGTAATTTCAAAAATTTCCTACGCACACGCAAGATCATGGTGATGCATAGCAACGAGAGGGGAGAGTGTTGTCTACGTACCCTCGTAGACCGTGGCCGAGCGTTAGCACAATGCGGTTGATGTAGTCGTACGTCTTCATGATCTGACCGATCAAGTACCAAACGTACGGCACCTCCGAGTTCAGCACACGTTCAGCCCGATGACGTCCCTCGAACTCCAATCCAGTCGAGTGTTGAGGAGAGTTTCACAAGACGACGGCGTGGTGGCGATGATGATGTTCTACCGACGCAGGCTTCGCCTAAGCACCGCTTCTGATATTATCGAGGTGGACTATGGTGGAGGGGGGCACCGCACACGGCTAAGAGATCAATGATCAATTGTTGTGTCTATGGGGTGCCCCCCTGCCCCCGTATATAAAGGAGCAAGGGGGGTGCGGCCGGCCAAGGGGAGAGGCGCGCCGGGAGGAGTCCTACTCCCACCGGGAGTAGGACTCCCCCCTTTCCTAGTTGGATTAGGAGTTGGGAGGGGGAAGGAGTGGAGGAGGAGAAGGAAGGGGCGCCGCCTCTCCTTGTCCTATTCGGATCGGGGGGAGGGCGCCCGACGTCGTCTCCAACGTATCTATAATTTTTATTGTTCCATGCTATATTACTATGTGTTTTGAATGATTATGGGCTTTATTATACACTTTTATATTACTTTTGGGACTAACCTATTAACCGGGGGCCCAGCCCATATTGTTGTTTTATTGCCTGTTTCAGTATTTCGAGGAAAAGGAATATCAAACGGAGTCCAAACGGAATGAAACTTTCGGCAACGTGACTTTTTGGAAGAATATCACCTAGGAGACTTGGAGTTCACGTCAGAAGACCATCGAGGAGGCCACGAGATAGGAGGGCGTGCCCCTCTTACAGGGTGGCGCCCCCCTGTCTCGTGGACCCCTCGAGCACCCCGACCGACTTCTTTTCGCCTATATATTCCTCGCACCTAAAACCATCGAATAAGAAGATAGATCGGGAGTTCCGCCGCGCAAGCCTCTGTAGCCACCAAAAACCTCTCGGGAGCCGTTCGGCACCTGCCGAAGGGGAATCCATCACCGGTGGCCATCTTCATCATCCCGGTGCTCTCCATGGCGAGGAGGGAGTAGTTCACCCTCGGGGCTGAGGGTATGTACCAAGTAGCTATGTGTTTGATCTCTCTCTCTCTCGTGTTCTCTCTCGTGTTCCTCTATGGCATGATCTTGATGTATCCCGAGCTTTGCTATTGTAGTTGGATCTTATGATGTTTCTCCCCCTCTACTCTCTTGTGATGAATTGAGTTTCCCCTTTGAAGTTATCTTATCGGATTGAGTCTTTATGAGAAAACTTGATGTATGTCTTGCCGTGATTATCTGTGGTGACAATGGGATATCATGTGCCACTTGATGTATGTTTTGGTGACCAACTTGCGGGTTCCGCCCATGAACCTATGCATAGGGGTTGGCACATGTTCTTGATTCTCCGGTAGAAACTTTGGGGCACTCTTTGAAGTACTTTTATGTTGGTTGGATGAATCTGAGATTGTGTGATGCATATCGTATAATCATGCCCATGGATACTTGAGGTGACAATGGAGTATCTAGGTGACATTAGGGTATTGGTTGATTTGTGTCTTAAGGTGTTATTCTAGTACGAACTCTTTTATAGATTGATCCGAAAGAATAGCTTTGAGGTGGTTTCGTACCATACCATAATCTCTACGTTTGCTCTCCGCTATTAGTGGCTTTGGAGTGACTCTTTCTTGCATGTTGAGGGCTTGTTATATGATCTATCTATGTTATTATTGTTGAGAGAACTTGCACTAGTGAAAGTATGAACCCTAGGCCTTGTTTCCTATCATTGCAATACCGTTTACGCTCACGTTTATCACTTGTTACCTTGCTGTTTTATTATTTCAGATTACAAAACCTTTATCTACTATCCATTTTGCACTTGTATCACCATCTCTTCGCCCGAACTAGTGCACCTATACAGTTTACCATTGTATTGGGTGTGTTGGGGACACAAGAGACTTTTGTTATTTGGTTGCGGGGTCGTTTGAGAGAGACCATCTTCATCCCACGCCTCCCACGGATTGATAAACCTTAGGTCATCCACTTGAGGGAAATTTGCTACTGTCCTACAAACATGTGCACTTGCAGGCCCAACAACGTCTACAAGAAGAAGGTTGTGTAGTAGACATCACGGCCCAGCCCTAGCCGCCTCTCCTCTCTTCCACCTAGGCCCACTAAGGCCCATTATGTTCCCGGGGGTTTCCGGTAACCTCCCAAAGATTCGGGTAAAACTCCCGATTTCACCCGGAACACTTCTGATATCCAAACATAGGCTTCCAATATATCAATCTTCATGTCTCGACCATTTCAAGACTCCTCGTCATGTCCGTGATCACATCCGGGACTCCGAACAACCTTCGGTACATCAAAACATATAAACTCATAATATAACTGTCATCGTAACATTAAGCGTGCGGACCCTACGGGTTCGAGAACTATGTAGACATGACCGAGACACGTCTCCAGACAATAACCAATAGCGGAACCTGGATGCTCATATTGGCTCCCACATATTCTACGAAGATCTTTATCGGTCGAGACCGCATAACAACATGCGTTGTTCCCTTTGTCATCGGTATGTTACATGCCCAAGATTCGATCGTCGGTATCTCAATACCTAGTTGAATCTCGTTACGGCAAGTCTCTTTACTCGTTCCGTAATACATCATCTCGCAACTAACTCATTAGTTGCAAGGCTTGCAAGGCTTAAGTGATGTGCATTACCGAGAGGGCCGAGAGATACCTCTCCGACAATCGGAGTGACAAATCCTAATCTCGAAATACGCCAACCCAACATGTACCTTCGAGACACCTATAGAGCACCTTTATAATCACCCGATTCGTTGTGACGTTTGGTAGCACACAAAGTGTTCCTCCAGTAAGCAGGAGTTGCATAATCTCATAGTCATAGGAACATGTATAAGTCATGAAGAAAGCAATAGCAATGTACTAAACGATCGGGTGCTATGCTAACGGAATGGATCAAGTCAATCACATCATTCTCCTAATGATGTGATCCCGTTAATCAAATGACAACTCATGTGTATGGTTAGGAAACATAACCATCTTCGATTAACGAGCTAGTCAAGTAGAGGCATACTAGTGACACTCTGTTTGTTTATGTATTCACACATGTATTATCTTTCCGGTTAATACAATTCTAGCATGAATAATAAACATTTATCATGATATAAGGAAATAAATAATAACTTTATTATTGCCTCTAGGGCATATTTCCTTCACATGGCTCGCGGAGATGATCTCCACGCCATTAAATATCTGCCCCTCAAGTTGAAAGGTCCAGCTCGGCACTGGTTGAAAAGCCTCGCCGAAAACTCAATTGGAAGTTGGAAAGAACTTGAGGATGCTTTCAGGGCTAATTTCCAAGGGACCTACGTCCGACCTCCGGATGCAGACGATCTAAGTCACATAATTCAACAACCCGGAGAGTCAGCCCGAAAGCTTTGGAGCAATTCCTCACTAAGAAGAATCAAATAAATCATTTGCCCGAGACGCTTGAAGCCTTAGCGGCTTTCAAGCATAGCGTCCGGGACGAATGGCTCGCCATACACCTCGGCCAGGAAAAGCCAAGGACAATGGCAGCCCTCACAAGCCTTATGACCCGCTTTTGCGTGGGCGAGGACAGTTGGTTGGCCCGCAGTGGTACCAACAACCCAGGCACATCCGAAGTCAGGGATGGCAACGGAAAGCCATGGCGCAATAAAAATAAGCGTCGAAATAACGAGGACAGCCCAGACAACACGGCGGTCAACGCCGGATTCAGGGGCTCTCGACCCGGTCAACGGAAGAAGCCATTCAAAGGCAGTAGAGATGGGCCGTCCAGCCTAAAGAAGATTCTAGACAAGTTATGTCAGATTCATGGCACCCCCGAAAAACCTGAAACCACACCAACAGAGAATGTTGGGTCTTCAAGCAGGCCGGCAAACTAAACGCCAAACACAAGGGGAGGGAGATGCCAAGTGAAGACGAGGATGAGCCTCGCCAGCCGAACACTGGGGGACAGAAGAAATTTCCACCAGAGGTCAAAACAGTGAACATGATTCACGCTGTAGAGCCTGTCAACCCATGGTCGGCCTGCCCGATCTCTTTCGATCGTAGGGATCATCCGACTACTATCCGGCATGGAGGTTCAGCTGCCTTGTTGCTCGACCCAATAATCAACGGATACCATCTCACCCGAGTCCTTATGGACGGCAGCAGTAGTCTTAATCTGATATATCAGGACACTGTCCACAAAATGGGGATAGACCCATAAAGAATTAGCCAAAGCAGTACTACCTTTAAAGGAGTAATACGGTATGAGAGGCCCATTGTCACGGGCTCTCTAACATTAGAGGTTGTATTCGGTTCTCCCGACAACTTCCGAAGCGAAGAACTAACCTTCGGCATCGCTCCATTCCGAAGCGGCTACCATGCACTACTCGGAAGAACGGCTTTCGCCTGTTTTAATGCAGTTCCGCATTACGCTTATCTTAAACTCAAGATGCCCGGCCCACGTGGCATCATCTCAATCAGCGGAAATATAGAGCGTTCTCGGCGTGCGGAAGA
Organism: Aegilops bicornis; assembly: GCA_021605145.1. Classification (NCBI taxonomy): domain Eukaryota; kingdom Viridiplantae; phylum Streptophyta; class Magnoliopsida; order Poales; family Poaceae; genus Aegilops; species Aegilops bicornis. Next base: position 12,803,300 of record CM038674.1, on the reverse strand, counting down.
ATATGCGGCAGCTCTAATAGCCAGACCAACTCCCCAACCCGAATAAATGATCGGTCGTCAAGACCACGGACGCGGCTAGACGTGTCCGATGCACCACTAGTTGTAGCAGCCTAGATAAACCTGAGCTTGGTTGGCGGACATGCCCCCACATGTGGTGCTAGGGGCTGCCCGCACGTATAAAGGCTCATAATCCAGCTAGATCCTATTAGTAAATTAATATATTGCATTTTTATGGTTTATTAAGAATAATCAACTTTTCGCACGATTACCAGATTCTTTCACCTGGGTTTTTTCCTTTTTTGCAGGTGCTCATCTTGCTACGCCCTTCCAGGATACGGCACAACGGAGACAAAGGCGCATATACGTGCAGCAGGGCCCCGCTCAAAGGTTTCTTTTTAGATTAAGACCCTGCGTAAACCTTTTTTAATGTTTCTTGTTGATTCACACCCTCCGGGTACTTTACACAACCGAGAGGGATACCGGCGTTATTGGCATTTCGTCACGCCAAGATTAACGCATGTACCTGGAAATTTAGGGCTCATTATCGAGGGTGTTACTCAGCCCAGAATATGTTGTAAAGTCCGAATACCTTAGGGAGTGTTCGGCATCGCAAGTTTGGCCTTATATGCATCAGCTCCGAATCATGTCTTTGGTCAAATGTTGGGTTTGCCCGGCTCCCGTGTTTTGATACCTTACGTTCCGCTCTATCGGCTAAGGTGCCACCGGGAGAACTACTGCGATTGTGCCCCGGTTCATCTGGGCGAGCACCTCAGTAGAGAAAGCCGAAAACTGACTGTCATGATAAAGCGAGAGACTGGTCAACCACTCGATGACTCATCGGAATCTTCGGGATTCCTCCGCATTAACGAAGGACCGTTTCCCGGTCATGTACATACGCGCACCATATTCAGATGAACACGGAAGTACCAGGGGCTATATAGTAGCCCCACCATCAAACTCCTATGGCTAAGTGAAAGTGTTAAAGCAATATAGTCCGATTGCCTTGTTCGCCGCGCTATCACCTCCTTAAATGGACCAAGACGTTGGATCAAGTGTGATTATGCGCTTTACCGAACAACCCCGCATTATATGTGTGGGGGCTGAAGCCGATTTAACGCAATCTTTCGGGTTATATACATATATACATAAACAGCCGCACAGGAGGCACTTAATACTTTACGGGCAAAAGTATAAAAATAGCCTTTATAATCAAAATAGCATTGTTTTTACAATCAAGATACATGTCACTAGAACATGGTACTTTTTTAGCACTGAGCCTCTATTAAACGGGAACCTTCTAGGACTTCTTCAAAATAGTGCTCGGGCGAGTCCTGGCCTCCGGTCGGACCCCTGGTTGCAATGGCGATGGCCTCCATCTCTGCCCAGTATGTCTTAACACGGGCAAGAGCCATCCGTGCACCCTCTATGCACGCCGACCTCTTTATAGCATCGATATGCGGCACAGCACGAAGAAATCGTTGCACTAAACCAAAATAACTATCCGTACTTGCTTCCTCCGGCCAAAGATGATCCACGACGGACCTCATGGCAAGCCCGGACAACCTATGGAGCTCGGCCCACTCGGCCATCTGTTCATTCAACAGCAGCGGACACTTTGGAGCACTGAACTGCGACCAGAACAACTTTTCCACCTCATGATCTTTTTGATATTTGAAATACTCAGTCCCACCAGCAGCACTCTTGGCTAAGTCCAAGTATGCGTCTGCAGCACTCCATAATTTATCCAGAGGGGCATACTTCGGATCGCCGAACTTTGTCCGCAATAGGAAGGGCTTCCCAGCCGTGATATCTCCGGCTTGGCGAAGCTCCTCCCGCGCCGCTCAGATTCCAGAGCGCATTTCCTTGGCCGCTTTAAAGGCCTTCTCCAAATCAGCCGCTTTCGCTTGGTTTTCCTTCTCAAGGAGCTCATAGCGGCTGGCAGCATTTTGCAGCTCCAGAGCCATTTCGGCTATTTTTTCTTCGCTTTGGTGATGAGCAGCCTGTTCGGCTTTTAACTTTTCGGCTGCCTTCAGGGCGGCTGCATCACTTCTTCTGGCTTGCTCCTTGGCTCGGGCAAGTTTCGCCCGCAGGGTCTCCACGGCAGTAGCTCCATCTGCAATCAAAGCATATTATAGATACTAGCATCATGCTCCTCTTAATATTCTTGACCACCCGAAAATACATACCACATGCATCATCAAGCCGCTTGTTCACAAGCACGATGTAAACATCTGCCACGTCAAGCTGCCGCCTCGATTCGGCAAAATCAGCAGTCGATGCATGGGACCCTCGACCCTTTGCACATGAAAGCAGCGCGATTATTACACAGGACTATGATCCTCTGTTTGCCGCCTGGTGGCAACCGTAGTCTCGAGGGCTACTATCTATACAGAGCTCACCTAGCATGTGAGGTACAGTCAAAAATATATATATTACTTTGCGTACCTCAAAGCCTCTTAGTAGGCTTGTAAAAGCTTCATTTAACCCGCTCTTAGCGGATGAAACCCTCTCAATCACCGTACCCATTAAGGTACAATGCGCCTCTGAGATGGCCGCTTGCTCCAAAAGACCCATCAATGCGTCCGGTTGGGCACCGGACAGTCCTGGGCTCTTTCTGTTGCTCTCCTTGGGAGCCGGATTCTCCGGACTTCGGGTGGCCGAAGAGTCACCTTCTGGCCTTTGCGGATCAGGAGAAATTCTCTGCGACGACACCTTAGGGTTGTCCATCTCGCGATGCGGGGAAGGCGTCTCGCTCTACATCATCTCCCGAAGAAGATCCCCCGAAGACAAACTTTGTTGAGAAGGGCTAGGAGCCGGACTGCAAAACATGTGTCCTGGTCGTTATTCTCAGAGAAGGAAAAAATAGACATATTTATCAAAGTCCCTTTGTTCACTTACGGCTCGGTTGATGGCTGGCCCCCTTGCGGGCGTTGTGTGGCAAGGGCGCCCTCCGGGCCGGGGCCCCCTGGTGAAGGTTTCTTCCCTCGTTTGGAAGCCTCCGTTTCCAAATCTTCAGGGGTGCCCCTTTTCTTCCCATGGGGAGAGGGGATGTTTGATTCACCTCTCCGATCACCCTCCTTTGCGGAGGCACTAATTCCCCCGGTTTGGATGTGTAATGTATGAAGCCCTCCTTCGGCTTCTCTATTCTTCCCTTCATCTTCTCCTGATCGCACTTGATAGGGTGCGCGCTCAAGCATCCTTGTTAGTACAGGAACCGGCGAGCCTTCGGGAAGGGGAGCCGAACACCTGATCCTCTCTGCCTTTTTTATCCAATCCTGGCCGAGGGTGGTTTATCAGAATGATGTTGTAACAAACATAGTAACAGCATGTTCGGCTGCAGAGTTACTTACTTGGGTATCTGGACGATTGCAGTTCAGACCTGCATCCTCGATGGTGTCCGGACACTTTATTCGTGATCCGAAGAATAATTGATACATCCCTTTGAGCGTCATGCCGAAGAAGTGCTGAATAGTTCGCGGTCATTCTGGGTTGAACTCCCACATACGGAGAGATAGACGTTGGCATTGCAGGACCCGACGAACCAGCATTACTTGCATTACTTTTACGAGACTAACGTCCCTCCTGAGGAGATCTCGGATGCAGCTTTGCAATGTCAGCACGTCATTTACTGGCCCCCAGTCCAGCCCTTTGTTGACCCATGACGCCAGTTGAGGCGGAGGGGTCAAGCGAAAAAGGTCAAGCGGCCACCCACTTTGTACCGAAGCGTTGATGTAAAACCACTCCCGCTGCCATAATTCGGGCACCTCCGAGAAGGAACCCTTCAGCCATGGGGCGTCGGCACCCTTGCTTATTATAGCACCTCCGCACTCCGCGTGTCGCCCATCGATCATCTTCGGCTTCACATTGAAGGTCTTGAGCCATAAGCCAAAGTGTGGGGTAATGCGGAGGAAGGCCTCATACACCCACGCATAAACGCATTTAGATGTGAAGGATGGAATCCGGAGCTAGATCTTGGAAATCTAGCCCGTAATAGAACATGATCCCTCTTACGAAGGGATCAAGACTAAAGCCAAGCCCTCGAAGGAAGTGGGAAACAAATACGACACTCTCGTTGGGTTCGGGAGTGGGGATAACCTGCCCTTGAGCAGGTAGCCGGTGGGAGATTTCGGTGGTCAGATACCTAGCCGCCCTAAGCTTCTTGATATCCTCCTCTGTCACAGAAGAGGCAATCCACCGGCCTTGAAGGTTGGATCCGGACATGATTGAAGGTCCGAAGCGCTTAGCCTAAGCTTTGGGTGTTGGAGCTCGAGGTATGGGGAAGGGAAGGGTTGGGCGTGGAAAGAAAAGGACAGGTCTGGACCTCTTTATAAAGAGGGTTAATATCAAGCGTCCTTCGCGTGACCGTTTGGAGCTTGCCTAAAACCGAGGAGTCATACTGGTAACACGATTGGGTTACCCACGCGCGTATTGATGAGAATCCTGTGATAAGGGGGACACAATCTCTGCTTCGACAAGACGTGCTAATAAAACCGCCTCGCAATACGTGTAGTAGCAGGCTAGGAGAAAACGGTTCGCATAGAGACGGGCCGCGGCGTGGTGTCATGCCTGAAAGGTTGTCAGCAGATTAGATTTGTGGAATATTATTCTCTCTACGGTGGTATGTGGAACTTGTTTTGCAGAGCCGGACACGATCCTCGTGTTCACAATCTTCTATGGAGTATTCGGAGAAGGAACCCGCCTTGCAATGCCGAAGACAATCTGCGCGCCGGACTCATCGTCATTGAAGCCTGGTTCAGGGGCTACTGAGGGAGTCCTGGATAAGGGGGTATCCGGACAACCGGACTATATACTTGGGCCGGACTGTTGGACTATGAAGATACGAGATTCAAGACTTCGTCCCATGTCCGGATGGGACTCTCCTTTGCGTGGAAGGCAAGCTTGGCAATTCGGATGTTAGATCTCCTTCTTCAGAACCGACTCTGTGTAACCCTAGCCCCTCCCCCGCCTATATAAACCGGAGGGTTTAGTCCATAGGACCAAGACAATGATCATAATCATAGGCTAGCTTCTAGGGTTTAGCCTCTACGATCTCGTGGTAGATCAACTCTTGTAATACTCATATCATCAAGATCAATCAAGCAGGAAGTAGGGTATTACCTCCATCGAGAGGGCCCGAACCTGGGTAAACATTGTGTCTCCCGCCTCTTGTTACCATTAGCCTTAGACGCACAGTTCGGGACCCCCTACCCGAGATCCGCCGGTTTTGACACTGACACAACTTACCTGTTGAAATCCTAGGGGATCCCCCTCCACCCAAGGGTGATCGCGTGTTTGAGCTCAAACCTTTACCTAATAATCTTAAATATGCTTATCTTGATGAAAAGAAGATATATCATGTTATTATTAGTGCTAACCTTTCAGAGCAAGAAGAGGAAAGATTATTGAAAACTCTGAAGAAGCACCGTGCTGCTATTGGATATACTCTGGATGATCTAAAGGGCATTAGTCCCACTCTATGCCAGCACAAAATAAAATTGGAGAAAGATGCTAAACCAATTAGAGATCCTCAATGACGGTTAAATCCTAAGATGAAAGAAGTGGTAAGAAAGGAGATACTAAAGCTCCTAGAGGCAGGTATAATTTATCCCGTTGCTGATATTGAATGGGTAAGCCATGTCCATTGCGTTCCTAAGAAGGGAGGTATTACTGTTCTTCCTAATGATAAAGATGAATTTATTCCACAAAGAATTTATACAGGTTATAGGATGGTAATTGATTTCCACAAATTAAATAAAGCTACTAAGAAAGATCATTACCCTTTACCTTTTATTGATCAAATGCTAGAAAGACTATCCAAACATACGCATTTCTGCTTTCTAGATGGTTATTCTGGCTTCTCTCAAATACATGTGTCAGCGGAGGATCAATCAAAAACTACTTTTACTTGCCCTTTCGGTACTTTTGCTTATAGACGTATGCCTTTTGGTTTATGTAATGCACCTGCTACTTTTCAAAGATGCATGATGGCTATATTCTCTAACTTTTGTGAAAAGATTTGTGAGGTATTCATGGATGATTTCTCCGTCTATGGATCCTCTTTTGATGATTGCTTGAGAAACCTTGATCGAGTTGTGCAGAGATGTGAAGACACTAGTCTCGTCTTGAATTGGGAAAAGTGCCACTTTATGGTTAATGAAGGCATTGTCTTGGGGCATAAAATTTCTGAAAGAGGTATCGAAGTTGATAAAGCTAAAGTGGATGCTATTGAAAAGATGCCATGCCCCAAGGACATTAAAGGTATAAGAAGTTTCCTTGGTCATGCCGGTTTTTATAGGAGGTTCATTAAGGACTTTTCTAAAATCTCTAGGCCTCTGACTAATTTATTGCAAAAAGATATTCCTTTTGTCTTTGATGATGATTGTGTAGAAGCATCTGAAATACTTAAGAAAGCTTTGATCGTTGCACCTATTGTTCAGCCACCTGATTGGAATTTACCCTTTGAAATTATGTGTGATGCTAGTGATTATCTTTTGTAGAGTGCTGTTCTAGGGCAAAAGAGTTGATAAGAAATTAAATGTTATCCAAGATGCTAGTAAAACTCTTGATACTGCCCGGAGAAATTATGCTACTCTTTGGAAAAGAATTATTAGCAGTTGTATTTGCTTGTGATAAGTTCAGACCTTATATTGTTGATTCTAAAGTTACTATTCACACTGATCATGCTGCTATTAAATATCTTATGGAAAAGAAAGATGCCAAGCCTAGACTTATTAGATGGGTCCTCTTGCTCCAAGAATTTGATTTTCATATTATTGATAGAAAGGGAGCTGAGAACCCGCTGCGGAACAACTTGTCTAGGTTAGAGAATGTTCTTGATGACCCACTACCTATTGATGATAGCTTTCCTGATGAACAATTAGCGGTCATTAATGCTTCTCGTACTATTCCATGGTATGTTGATTATGCTAATTACATTGTTGCTAAATTTATACCACCTAGTTTCACATACCAGCAAAAGAAAAAGTTTTTTTATGATTTAAGACATTACTTCTGGGATGACCCACACCTTTATAAAGAAGGAGTAGATGGTGTTATTAGACATTGTGTACATGAGCATGAACAGGAACAAATCCTACGCAAGTGTCACTCCGAACCATATGGAGGACACCACGCTGGAGATAGAACTGCACATAAGGTATTGCAATCCGGTTTTTATTGGCCTACTCTCTGCAAAGATGCTCGTAAGTTTGTCTTGTCTTGTGATGAATGTCAAAGAATTGGTAATATTAGTAGACGTCAAGAAATGCCTATGAATTATTCTCTTGTTATTGAACCATTTGATGTTTGGGGCTTTGATTATATGGGACCTTTTCATGCCTCTAATGGATATACACATATTTTAGTTGTTGTTGATTACATTACTAAGTGGGTAGAAGCTATTCCAACTAGTAGTGCTGATCATAACACCTCTATTAAGATGCTTAAAGAAGTTATTTTTCCAAGGTTTGGAGTCCCTAGATATTTGATGACTGATGGTGGTTCACATTTTATTCATGGTGCCTTTCGTAAAATGCTTGCTAAGTATGATGTTAATCATAGAATTGCATCTCCTTATCACCCTCAGTCTAGTGGTCAAGTAGAGTTGAGCAATAAAGAGCTCAAATTAATTTTGCAAAAGACTTTTAATAGATCTAGGAAGAACTGGTCCAAGAAACTTGATGATGCATTATGGGCGTATAGAACTTCATATAAAAATCCTATGGGTATGTCTCCGTATAAGATGGTTTATGGAAAAGCATGTCACTTACCTCTCGAACTTGAACATAAGGCATATTGGGCTATTAAAGAGCTCAACTATGATTTCAAACTTGTCAGTGAGAAAAGGTTATTTGATATTAGTTCACTTGATGAATGGAGAACCCAAGCCTATGAGAATGCCAGGCTGTTTAAAAAAAAGTTAAAAGATGGCATGACAAAAGAATACAAAAGCGTGAGTTTAATGTAGGTGATTATGTGCTGCTATTCAACTCTCGTTTAAGATTTTTTTGTAGGAAAACTTCTCTCTAAGTGGGAAGGTCCTTACGTTATCAAGGAGGTCTATCGTTCCGGTGCCATAAAAATCAACAAGTTCGAAGGCACAAATCCGAAGGTGGTGAACGGTCAAAGAATCAAACATTATATCTCAGGTAATCCTATAAATGTTGAAACTAATATTATTGAGACCATAACCCCGGAGGAATACACAAGGGACACCTTCTAGAATGTTTCAGACTCCGAAGAGGAATAGGTATGTGGTACGGTAAGTAAACCGACTCCAAAACAATTCTAAAGGCAATTTTTATCCGTTTTGGAATATTTAAGAATTTTGGAAAGCAAGAAGTAATCCGAGAAGGACACGAGGCCTCCACGAGGGTGGAGGGCGCGCCCACCCTTACTAGGCGCGCCCCCCTGTCTCGTGGGCACCTCGTGTGCCTCCCGGACTCCGTTTTCTTGCACGTTACTCCTTTTGGTCAGTAAAAATTCATTATATAATCTCCCGAAGGTTTTGACCACCGTATCACGCAAAAATCTTCTTCTTTTGTTTCGAGTTGTTTTTCTGACAGATCTTGAGCACTGTCTCCAAGCGCTCCCAAGGACAAGTTTTTCGAGAGGGTTATCAACCCCTATCTCGCGGAGGTGCTGCAACACCCTCAAACCATTGAGATGCGTGAGGGCATGCTGCACATCCGTGATGTGGAGGGACCCAGGCGTCCAGAAGCGTGGAGACGAAGCTCGAAGCTATGGAGCAGCAAGTTTTCAAGTGCCAAGGGATGATGGAGCGTGGACTCAGCGCCAATCAGATGATGATCGTGGAATTCACTAACAACCACAAGTTAGACGCTAAGAACATTGGGGAGACCATCTTCGACCTTCAAGAGAAAATCGAGCACCTCCAAGCCCAGATCTATGACCTGCAAAACCAAAACTGTGAGTATGAATATAGATTCAGGAGGATGAGTTTGGCTGCAGATTTGAGGATCCCGGATACTCGATCATCCTTCTATGATGGTGGGCCTATGCCTTGGAAGATGGACGACAAGCCTACATCATCAACAACTCCTTCTTCACCACCTCCGAGGACTTAATCACATGGGTATGGGCACTCCCCTTGGCAACTGCCAAGCTTGGGGGAGGTGCCCCGGTATCGTATCACCATCACACTCCTATCTTTACCTTTTTACTTAGTTCGATCCTTTTAGTGATATCCTGATCCAGTAGAATAAAGTTTTGGTATGAAGTAGTTTTGAGTTTTGCTTTTTGATCTCTCTATGTAATCGAGTCCATGAGTTATATAATAAAGATTAGTGTTGAGTCAAGGGCTTTGCTATCCTGCTATGATCTTGAGAAAATAGAAAGAATAAAAATAAAAATAAAGAGTTCATATTGATCTTATGGATAGTAATGACTTCACATATAAAGGGTATGAGGCATAAAAGTTGTTGAGAGTTGACAAACATAGTTTTGGTCATCGTTGCAATTAATAGGAAATAATAAAGAAAGAGAGGCTTCACATATAAATATACTATCTTGGACATCTTTTATGATTGTGAGCACTCATTAAGTATGACATGCTAAAGAGTTGATGTTGGACAAGGAAGACAACCTAATGGTTTATGTTTTCTCACATCTCAGTTAAAGTATATTGTCATGGATCTTACTAACATGTTGAGCTTGCCTTTCCCCCTCATGCTAGCCAAAAATTCCTTGCACCAAGTAGAGATACTACTTGTGCTTCCAAATATCCTTAAACCCAGTTTTTCCATGAGAGTCCACCATATCTACCTATGGATTTAGTAAGATCCTTCAAGTAAGTTGTCATCGTTGCAAGCAATAAAAATTGCTCTCTAAATATGTATGACTTATTAGTGCGGAGAAAATAAGCTTTATACGATCATGTGATATGGAAGTAATAAAAGTGACGGACTTCATAATAAAGGTTCATATCACAAGTGGCAATATAGAGTGACATTCTTTTGCATTAAGATTTTGTGCATCCAACCCTAAAAGCACATGACAACCTCTGCTTCCCTCTGCGAAGGACCTATCTTTTACTTTATGTCTTTTATAGTATGCAAGAGTCAAGGTGATCCTCACCTTTCCCTTTTTCATTTTATCCTTTGGCAAGCACCTCGTGTTGGAAAGATCCTGATATATATATATATATATATATATATATATATATATATATATATATATATATATATATATATATATATATATATATATATATATATATATATATATATCCAATTGGATGTAAGTTAGCATGAGCTATTTTTGTTGACATCACCTAAAGGTGAAAACGTTGGGAGGCAAAATTATAAGCCCCTATCTTTCTCAGTGTCTGATTAAAACTTCATAACCACAAGTATTGCATGGGTGTTAGCAATTGTAGAAGACTATATGATAGTTGAGTATGTGGACTTGTTGAAAAGCTCTATCGTTGACTCTTTCCGATGTTATGATAAATTGCAATTGCTTCAATGACTGAGACTCTAGTTTGTTAGTTCTCAATGAAGTTTCTGAACCATACTTGACATTGTGAATAGATTGTTACTTGAGCATAAGAAATTGTATGACAAAATCTATATATGTTGCTGTTATGAGAATGATCATGATGCCCTCATTTCCGTATTTTATTTTTATCGACACCTCTATCTCTAAAACATGTGAACATATTTTTCAATATCGGCTTCCGCTTGAGGACAAGCGAGGTCTAAGCTTGGGGGAGTTGATACGTCCATTTTGCATCATGCTTTTATATCGATATTTATTGCATTATGGGCTGTTATTACATGTTATGTTACAATACTTATGGCTATTCTCCCTTATTTTACAAGGTTTATCATGAAGAGGGAGGATGCCGGTAGCTGGGATTCTGGGCTGGAAAAGGAGCAAATATTGGAAACCTATTCTGCACAGCTCCAAAAGTCCTGAAACTCCACGAAAGTCATTTTTGGAATTTATAAGAATTATTGAGCGAAGAAAGTACGGAGGGCTCACACCACAGCCACGAGGGTGGGGCGCCTCCCACCGGGCGCCCCCCCTATCTCGTGGGCCCCTGGTGGCCCTCCTCGGTGCCCTCTTCCGCTATATGAAGGCTTTTACCTCAGAAAAATCAGAAGCAAGCTTACGGGACGAAACTCCGCCGCCACGAGGCGGAACAATCTAGAGCCTCGGGCAAGAGCTGTCTGCTGGGAAACTTCTCCGGAGGGGGAAATCATCACCATCGCTATCACCAACTATCCTCTCATCGGAGGGGGTCAATCTCCATCAACATCTTCACCAAAGCACCATCTCCTCTCAAAACCCTAGTTCATCTCTTGTATCCAATCTTGTATCAAAACCACAAATTGGTACCTGTGGGTTGCTAGTAGTGTTAATTACTCCTTGTAGTTGATGCTAGTTGGTTTATTTGGTGGAAGATCATATGTTCAGATCCTTAATGCATATTAATACTCCTCTGATCATGAACATGAATATGCTTTGTGAGTAGTTACGTTTGTTCCCGAGGACATGGGTGAAGTCTTGCTATTAGTAGTCATGTGAATTTGGTATTCGTTCGATATTTTGATGAGATGTATGTTGTCTCTCCTCTAGTGGTGTTATGTGAACGTCGAGTACATGACGCTTCACCATTATTTGGGCCTAGAGGAAGACATTGGGAAGTAATAAGTAGATGATGGGTTGCTAGAGTGACAGAAGCTTAAACCCTAGTTTATGCGTTGCTTCATAAGGGGCTGATTTGGATCCACTAGTTTCATGCTATGGTTAGGTTTACCTTAATACTTCTCTTGTAGTTGTGAATGCTTGTAATAGGGGTTAATCATAAGTGGGATGCTTGTCCAAGTAAGGGCAGTACCCAAGCACCGGTCCACCCACATATCAAATTATCAAAGTACCGAACGCGAAACATATGAGCGTGATGAAAACTAGCTTGATGATAATTCCCATGTGTCCTCGGGAGCGCTTTTCTCATTATAAGAAATTGTCCAGGCTTGAACTTTGCTACAAAAAGGATTGGGCCACTTCGCTGCACTTTATTTACTTTCATTGCTTGTTACCCGTTACAAATTATATAATCACAAAACTATCTATCACCTACAATTTCAGTGCTTGCAGAGAATACCTTACTGAAAACCGCTTGTCATTTCCTTCTGCTCCTCGTTGGGTTCGACACTCTTACTTATCGAAAGGACTACGATAGATCCCCAATACTTGTGGGTCATCAAATAGCCAACCTTATAGCACATATTATTGTATGAGTGCATATAGATGATGGCTATAGATGACAAGGTGGTTCCTTGTAGCCATCAGCTGGCTAAATTATTAACCATGCTCTAAGAGCACTGTGCACAAGGCCTATAGGCTTGACAAGAGCTCATTATTTGTTGATGGGTGATTAGGATTTTTCATATATTTTGTTGGTTTTTCTGGTCGTAGACTATTTTTTCATTTTTTTTTTCATTTGACCATGGACTGAGAATTCTACAAGGAACTCGTAACCACCCCGATCCCAACGTCGCCAACCCTAGGTGACACGGGGGAGATCGCGGCGCCGCGCCCTAGGCCTCCTCTCCCCGATCCCTCCCTCTCGCCGCCACCAGAGTTCACGCTGGCGGAGCCCGGGCTCTGGGTTGTGATGGCGGCGGCGGGAGGGGGGTCTTCTCCCTCATGCGCGGTGGTGTCTTCCTCTAGCGGCGGCAACATGGCCACTACGGTGATTCAGCGGCACGGCGTGGCGGGATCCCGGCAGAGGATGTGGCGGTGACGTCAGCGGTGGCGCGGCCTTGCGCGGGGACGCCCCTGTGGCGGCGGACGGAATCTCGTATCTCGCCCGGCTAGGAGCGGGCCGGCAGATCTGGCGCAGTTGGCCTAACAAGTCGGCTGCTCTGGCACCGTGGTGGTGCCGCGGGCGGTCAGGCGGCTAATGTCTACTACACAACCTTCTTCTTGTAGATGTTGTTGGGCCTGCAAGTGCACAGGTTTGTAGGACAGTAGCAAATTTCCCTCAAGTGGATGACCTAAGGTTTATCAATCCGTGGGAGGCGTGGGATGAAGATGGTCTCTCTCAAGCAACCTGCAACCAAATAACAAAGAGTCTCTTGTGTCCCCAACACACCCAATACAATGGTAAATTGTATAGGTGCACTAGTTCAAAGAGATGGTGATACAAGTGCAAAATAGATAGTAGAAATAGGTATTTGGAATCTGAAATTATAAAAACAGCAAGGTAACGAGCGATAAAAGTGAGCGTAAACGGTATTGCAATGATAGGAAACAAGGCCTAGGGTTCATACTTTCACTAGTGCAAGTTCTCTCAACAATAATAACATAGATAGATCATATAACAAGCCCTCAACATGCAACAAAGAGTCACTCGAAGCCACTAATAGCGGAGAACAAGCGTAGAGATTATGGTAGGCATTTAAACCACCTCAAAGTTATTCTTTCAAATCAATCTGTTGGGCTATTCCTATAAGTGTCACAAACTGCCCTAGTGTTCGTACTAGAATAACACCTTAAGACACAAATCAACCAAAACCCTAATGTCACCTAGATACTCCATTGTCACCTCAAGTATCCGTGGGCATGATTATAGGATATGCATCACACAATCTCAGATTCATCCAACCAACACAAAGTACTTCAAAGAGTGCCCCAAAGTTTCTACCGGAGAATCACGACGAAAACATGTGCCAACCCCTATGCATAGGTTCCCAATGTCATGAAACCTGCAAGTTGATCACCAAGACATACATCAAGTGTTCTCAAATCTTTAAAGACTCAATCTGATAACATAACTTCAAAGGGGAAACTCAATCCATTAAAAGAGAGAAGAGGGGGAGAAGAAACATAAGATCCAACTATATTATCAAAGCTCGCGATACATCAAGATCGTGTGAAGTCGAGAACACGAGAGAGAGAGATCAAACACATAGCTACTGGTACATACCCTCAGCCCCGAGGGTGAACTACTCCCTCCTCGTCATGGAGAGCGCCGGGATGATGAAGATGGCCACCGGTGATGGGTTCCCCCTTCGGCAGGGTGCCGGAACGGGCTCCCGAGAGGTTTTTGGTGGCTACAGAGGCTTGCGGCGGCAGAACTCCCGATCTATCTTCTGTTCTGGAAGTTTTACGATACGTAGGTATATATGGGTGCAGGGGGTACGTCGGTGGACCGAAGGGGGGCCACGAGGCAGGCGCCCCCACCCTCGTGGGCACCTCCCTTTTTCACGGCGTGCACTCCAAGCCCATCCGGTGAGTTTCCTTCCAAAAATAACTTCTCTAGTTGATTTCGTTCCGTTTAGACTCCTTCCGATATTCCTTTTCCTCGAAACATGAAATAGGCATAAAGCAGCAAATGCTGGGTTGGGCCTCCGGTTAATAGGTTAGTCCCAAAAATAATATAAAAGTGGATAATAAAGCCCAATATTGCCCAAAACAGTAGATAATATAGCATGGAGCAATCAAAAATTATAGATACGTTGGAGACGTATCAAGCATCCCCAAGCTTAATTCTGCTCGTCCTCGAGTAGGTAAATGATAAAAAAGAATTTTTGATGCGGAGTGCTACTTGGCATAATTTCAATGTAACTCTTCTTAATTGTGGTATGAATATTAAGATCCAAAAGATTCAAGACAAAAGTTCATATTGACATAAAAATAATAATACTTCAAGCATACTAACAAAGCAATCATGTCTTATCAAAATAACATGGCCAAAGAAAGTTATCCCTACAAAATCATATAGTCTGGTTATGCTCTATCTTCACCACACAAAGTATTTAAATCATGCACAACCCCAATGACAAGCCAAGCAATTGTTTCATACTTTAACATTTTCAAAACTTTTTCAATCTTCACGCATACATGAGCGTGAGCCATGGATATAACACTATATGTGGAATAGAATGGTGGTTGTGGAGAAGAAAAAAAAGGGAGAAGATAGTCTCACATCAACTAGGCGTATCAGCGGGCTATGGAGATGCCCATCAATAGATATCAATGTGAGTGAGTAGGATTGCCATGCAACGGATGCACTAGAGCTATAAGTATATGAAAGCTCAACAAAGAAACTAAGTGGGTGTGCATCCAACTCGCTTGCTCACGAAGACCTAGGGCATTTTGAGGAAGCCCATCATTGGAATATGCAAGCCGAGTTCTATAATGAAAGATTCCCACTAGTATATGAAAGTGATATCATAGGAGACTCTCTATCATGAAGATCATGGTGCTACTTTGAAGCACAAGTGTGGTAAAAGGATAGTAGCATTGTCCCTTCTCTCTTTTTATCTTATGTTTTTTGTTTTTTTTATTTGGGCCTTTTCTCTTTTTTTATGGCCTCTTTTTTTTCTTTTTTTTTCTTTTTCGTCCGGAGTCTCATCCCGACTTGTGGGGGAATCATAGTCTCCATCATCCTTTCCTCACTGGGACAATGCTCTAAAAAATGATGATCATCACACTTTTATTTTCTTACAACTCAAAAATTACAACTCAATACTTAGAACAACAAAAAGACTCTATATGAATGCCTCCGTGATCTTGGGATATGCAATGAATCAAGAGTGACATGTATGAAAGAATTATGAACGGTGGCTTTGCCACAAATACGATGTAAACTACATGATCATGCTAGCAATATGACAATTATGGAGCGTGTCATAATAAACGGAACGGTGGAAAGTTGCATGGCAATATATCTCGGAATGGCTATGGAAATGCCATAATAGGTAGGTATGGTGGCTGTTTTGAGGAAGGTATATGGTGGGTGTATGATACAGGCGAAAGGTGTGCCGTATTAGAGAGGCTAGCAATGGTGGCAGGAAGAAGGGTGCGTATAATCCATGGACTCAACATTAGTCATAAAGAACTCATATACTTATTGTAAAAATCTACAAGTTATCAAAGCAAAGTATTATGCGCATGCTCCTAGGGGGATATATTGGTAGGAAAAGACCATCGCTCAGTCCCCGACCGCCACTCATAAGGAAGACAATCAATAAATAAATCATGCTCCAACTTCATCACATAACGGTTCACCATACGTGCATGCTACGGAATCACAAACTTTAACACAAGTATTTCTCAAATTCACAACTACTCAACTAAGCGTGACTCTAATATCACCATCTTCATATCTCAAAACAATTATCAAGCATCAAACTTCTCATAGTATTCAACACACTCATAAGAATTCTTACAAATCTTGTATGCGTAGCACATTATGATTATTTAAGCAAATTACCATGCTATTTAAGACTCTCAAAATAATATAAGTGAAGCATGAGAGTTCATATATTTCTTCAAAATAAAACCACCATTGTGCTCTAAAAGATATAAGTGAAGCACTAGAGCAAATGACAAACTACTCCGAAAAGATATAAGTGAAGATCAATGAGTAGTCGAATAATTATGTAACTATGTGAAGACTCTCCCATTTAATAATTTCAGATCTTGGTATTGTATTCAAACAGCAAGCAAAGCTAAATAAAACTACATTGCAAGGATAGCACAACTCATGTGAAGAAGCAAAAACTTAGGCTCAACCGATACTAACCGATAGTTGTTGAAGAAAAAAGGTGGGATGCCTACCGGGGCATCCCCAAGCTTAGATGCTTGAGACTTCTTAAAATATTATCTTGGGGTGCCTTAGGCATCCCCAAGCTTGAACTTTTGTGTCTCCTTAATTCCTCTCATACAGCGTGGTTTCTCTTTTATCAAAAGCTTCATTCACAACAAACTCAACAAGAACTCATGAGATAGGTTAGTATAAACCAATGCAAAACCTTATCATATTTTACTGTAACAAATCACTAAAATTATTATTCAACATTGCACACTAAATGCCTCTGCATATTTAATACTCCTATCCTCAAACAGAATCATTAAACAAGCAAACAGATGCAAACAATGCAAACATAACAGCAATCTGCCAAAACAGTACAGTCTGTAAAGAATGCAAGAGTATCAATACTTCCCCAACTCCAAAAATTATGAAATAAAATTCCCACTGTAGTAAATTTATCAGAGCTTTATATTCAAAAAGTTTCAACATTATATCATGCTCTGACTTTTCTGAGGAATTTTTGGAACAGCGGTAAACTTTCTGTTTTCAAACAGCAACATGTATACTAGCAAAATAAGCATGGTAAAGGCTATCCTTGACATTTTTATTGAAACTAAAGATGCAAAACATTATTCTAAATAACAGCAAGCAAATACTAACAAAAGAAAATGACGCTCCAAGCAAAACACATATCATGTGGCGAATAAAAATATAGCTCCAAGTAAAGTTACCGATGAACGAAGATTTGAAGAGGGGGATGCCTTCCGGGCATCCCCAAGATTAGTTGCTTGGTTGTCCTTGAATATTACCTTGGGGTGCCTTGGGCATCCCCAAGCTTAGGCTCTTGCCACTCCTTATTCCACAGTCCATCGAATCCTTACCCAAAACTTGAAAACTCCACAACACAAAACTTAACAGAAAACTCGTAAGCTCCGTTAGCGAAAGAAAACAAAACACCACTTTAAGGTACTGTAATGAACTCATTCTTTATTTATATTGGTGTTAAACCTACTTTATTCCAACTTCTCTAGGGTTTATAAACTATTTTACTAGCCATAGATTCATGAAAATAAGCAAGCAACACAATGAAAACAGAATCTGTCAAAAACGAAACAGTCTGTAGTAATCTGTAACTAACGCAAACTTCTGGAACTCCAAAAATTCTAAAATAAATTGGTGGGCCTGAGGAATTTTTCTAGTAATCATCTGCAAAAATAATCAACTAAATATCACTCTCCAGTAAAAAGTTGAAGCTAATCTCGTGAGAGCTAAGTTTCTGTTTTTACAGCATGATCATAAAGACTTCACCCAAGTCTTCCCAAAGGTTCTACTTGGCACAAACACTAATTAAAACATAAAACCACATCCAAACAGAATCTAGATGTATTATTTAGTACTAAACAGAACCAAAAAAGCAAGAAACTAAAATAAAATTGGGTTGCCTCCCAACAAGCGCTATCGTTTAACGCCCCTAGCTAGGCATGATGATTTCAATGATGCTCACAAAAGATAAGAATTGAAACATAAAGAGAGCATCATGAAGAATATGACTAGCACATTTAAGTCTAACCCACTTCCTATGCATAGGGATTTTGTGAGCAAACAACTTATGGGAACAATAATCAACTAGCATAGGAAGGCAAAACAAGCATAACTTCAAGATTTTAAGCACATAGAGAGGAAACTTGATATTATTGCAATATGTAGAAGCATATGATCCTCTCTCATAATAATTTTCAGTAGCATCATGAATGAATTCAACAAAATAACCAGCACCTAAAGCATTCTTTTCATGATGCATAAGCATAGAATTTTTATTACTCTCCACATAAGCAAATCTATTCTAATCAATAATAGTGGGAGCAAACTCAACAAAATAACTATCATATGATTGAAAATTAAGATCAAGATGACAAGTTTCATGGTTATCATTATTCTTTAAAGCACGTGTCATCACAATAATCATGATAGATAGGAGGCATGCTTTCATCGTAGTAAATTTGCTCATCAAAACTTGGGGACAAAAATATCATCTTCATCAAACATAGCTTCCCCAAGCTTGTGGCTTTGCATATCATTAGCATCATGGGTATTCAAAGAATTCATACTAACAACATTGCAATCATGCTCATCATTCACATATATTATGCCAAGCATTCTATGTAATTCTTCTTCTAGTACTTGAGCACAATTTTCCTTCCCATCATTTTCACGAAAGACATTAAAAAGATGAAGCATGTGAGGCAACCTTAATTCCATTTTTTGTAGTTTTCTTTTATAAACTAAACTAGTGCTAAAACAAGAAACAAAAAGATTCGATTGTAAGATCTAAAGATATACCTTCAAGCACTCACCTCGCAACGGGCGCCGAGAAAAGAGCTTGATGTCTACTACAGAACCTTCTTCCTGTAGACGTTGTTGGGCCTGCAAGTGCATAGGTTTGTAGGACAGTAGCAAATTTCCCTCAAGTGGATGACCTAAGGTTTATCAATCTGTGGGAGGCGCAGGATGAAGATGGTCTCTCTCAAGCAACCCTGCAACCAAATAACAAAGAGTCTCTTGTGTCCCCACCACACCCAATAGAATGGTAAATTGTATAGGTGCACTAGTTCATGAAGAGATGGTGATACAAGTGCAAAATAGATAGTAGAAATAGGTATTTGTAATCTGAAATTATAAAAACAGCAAGGTAACGAGCGATAAAAGTGAGCGTAAACGGTATTGCAATGATAGGAAACAAGGCCTAGGGTTCATACTTTCACTAGTGCAAGTTCTCTCAACAATAATAACATAGATAGAGCATATAACAAGCCCTCAACATGCAACAAAGAGTCACTCCGAAGCCACTAATAGCGGAGAACAAATGTAGAGATTATGGTAGGGTACGAAACCACCTCAAAGTTATTCTTTCCAATCAATCTGTTGGGCTATTCCTATAAGTGTCACAAACTGCCCTAGTGTTCGTACTAGAATAACACCTTAAGACACAAATCAACCAAAACCCTAATGTCACCTAGATACTCCATTGTCACCTCAAGTATCCGTGGGCATGATTATAGGATATGCATCACACAATCTCAGATTCATCCAACCAACACAAAGTACTTCAAAGAGTGCCCCAAAGTTTCTACCGGAGAATCACGACGAAAACATGTGCCAACCCCTATGCATAGGTTCCCAATGTCACGAAACCTGCAAGTTGATCACCAAGACATACATCAAGTGTTCTCAAATCTTTAAAGACTCAATCTGATAACATAACTTCAAAGGGGAAACTCAATCCATTACAAGAGAGAAGAGGGGGAGAAGAAACATAAGTTCCAACTATAATATCAAAGCTCGCGATACACCAAGATCGTGTGAAGTCGAGAACACGAGAGAGAGAGAGAGAGATCAAACACATAGCTACTGGTACATACCCTCAGCCCCGAGGGTGAACTACTCCCTCCTCGTCATGGAGAGCGCCGGGATGATGAAGATGGCCACCGGTGATGGGTTCCTTCGGCAGTCTTGAGCAGGCTCAGAGAGGTTTTTGGTGGCTACAGAGGCTTGCGGCGGCAGAACTCCCGATCTATCTTCTGTTCTGGAAGTTTTGCGATACGTAGGTATATATGGGTGCAGGGGGTACGTCGGTGGACCGAAGGGGGGGGCACGAGGCAGGGGGCGCGCCCCCCCACCCTCGTGGGCACCTCCCTTTTTCCCTGACGTGCACTCCAAGCCCATCCGGTAGGTTTCCTTCCAAAAATAACTTCTCTAGTTGATTTCGTTCCGTTTCGACTCATACGATATTCCTTTTCCTCGAAACCTTTGAAATAGGCATAAAAGCGGCAAATCTGGGCTGGGCCTCCGGTTAATAGGTTAGTCCCAAAAATAATATAAAAGTGGATAATAAAGCCCAATATTGCCCAAAACAGTAGATAATATAGCATGGAGCAATCAAAAATTATAGATACGTTGGAGACGTATCAAGCATCCCCAAGCTTAATTCACCTGCTCGTCCTCGAGTAGGTAAATGATAAAAAGAATTTTGATGCGGAGTGCTACTTGGCATAATTTCAATGTAACTCTTCTTAATTGTGGTATGAATATTAAGATCCAAAAGATTCAAGACAAAAGTTCATATTGACATAAAAATAATAATACTTCAAGCATACTAACAAAGCAATCATGTCTTATCAAAATAACATGGCCAAAGAAAGTTATCCCTACAAAATCATATAGTCTGGTTATGCTCTATCTTCACCACACAAAGTATTTAAATCATGCACAACCCCAATGACAAGCCAAGCAATTGTTTCATACTTTAACATTTTCAAAACTTTTTCAATCTTCACGCAATACATGAGCGTGAGCCATGGATATAACACTATATGTGGAATAGAATGGTGGTTGTGGAGAAGAAAAGGGAGAAGATAGTCTCACATCAACTAGGCGTATCAACGGGCTATGGAGATGCCCATCAATAGATATCAATGTGAATGAGTAGGATTGCCATGCAACGGATGCACTAGAGCTATAAGTATATGAAAGCTCAACAAAGAAACTAAGTGGGTGTGCATCCAACTCGCTTGCTCACGAAGACCTAGGGCATTTTGAGGAAGCCCATCATTGGAATATGAAAGCCGAGTTCAATAATGAAATATTCCCACTAGTATATGAAAGTGATATCATAGGAGACTCTCTATCATGAAGATCATGGTGCTACTTTGAAGCACAAGTGTGGTAAAAGGATAGTAGCATTGTCCCTTCTCTCTTTTTCTCTTATGTTTTTTGTTTTTTTTTATTTGGGCCTTTTCTCTTTTTTTATGGCCTCTTTTTTCTTTTTTTTCTTTTTCGTCCGAGTCTCATCCCGACTTGTGGGGAATCATGGTCTCCATCATCCTTTCCTCACTGGGACAATGCTCTAAAAAAATGATGATTATCACACTTTTATTTTCTTACAACTCAAAAATTACAACTCAATTCTTAGAACAAAATATGACTCTATATGAATGCCTCCGGCGGTGTACCGGGATATGCAATGAATCAAGAGTGACATGTATGAAAGAATTATGAACGGTGGCTTTGCCACAAATACGATGTCAACTACATGATCATGCTAGCAATATGACAATTATGGAGCGTGTCATAATAAACGGAACGGTGGAAAGTTGCATGGCAATATATCTCGGAATGGCTATGGAAATGCCATAATAGGTAGGTATGGTGGCTGTTTTGAGGAAGGTATATGGTGGGTGTATGATACCGGTGAAAGGTGTGCGGTATTAGAGAGGCTAGCAATGGTGGAAGGAAGAAGGGTGCGTATAATCCATGGACTCAACATTAGTCATAAAGAACTCATATACTTATTGTAAAAATCTACAACTTATCAAAGCAAAGTATTATGCGCATGCTCCTAGGAGGATAGATTGGTAGGAAAAGACCATCGCTCGTCCCCGACCGCCACTCATAAGGAAGACAATCAATAAATAAATCATGCTCCGACTTCATCACATAACGGTTCACCATAATGCGCATGCTACGGGAATCACAAACTTTAACACAAGTATTTCTCAAATTCACAACTACTCAACTAGCGTGACTCTAATATCACCATCTTCATATCTCAAAACAATTATCAAGCATCAAACTTCTCATAGTATTCAACACACTCATAAGAATTCTTACAAATCTTGTATGCGTAGCACATTATGATTATTTAAGCAAATTACCATGCTATTTAAGACTCTCAAAATAATATAAGTGAAGCATGAGAGTTCATATATTTCTTCAAAATAAAACCACCATTGTGCTCTAAAAGATATAAGTGAAGCACTAGAGCAAATGACAAACTACTCCGAAAGATATAAGTGAAGATCAATGAGTAGTCGAATAATTATGTAACTATGTGAAGACTCTCCCATTTAATAATTTCAGATCTTGGTATTGTATTCAAACAGCAAGCAAAGCTAAATAAAACTACATTGCAAGGATAGCACAACTCATGTGAAGAAGCAAAAACTTAGGCTCAACGGATACTAACCGATAGTTGTTGAAGAAAAAAGGTGGGATGCCTACCGGGGCATCCCCAAGCTTAGATGCTTGAGACTTCTTAAAATATTATCTTGGGGTGCCTTAGGCATCCCCAAGCTTGAACTTTTGTGTCTCCTTAATTCCTCTCATAGCGTGGTTTCTCTTTTTATCAAAAGCTTCATTCACAACAAACTCAACAAGAACTCGTGAGATAGGTTAGTATAAACCAATGCAAAACCTTATCATATTTTACTGTAACAAATCACTAAAATTATTATTCAACATTGCACACTAAATGCCTCTGCATATTTAATACTCCTATCCTCAAACAGAATCATTAAACAAGCAAACACATGCAAACAACGCAAACATAACAGCAATCTGCCAAAACAGTACAGTCTTAAAGAATGCAAGAGTATCAATACTTCCCCAACTCCAAAAATTATGAAATAAAATTCCCACTGTAGTAAATTTATCAGATCTTTATATTCAAAAAGTTTCAACATTATATCATGCTCTGAATTTTCTGAGGAATTTTTGGAACAGCAGTAAACTTTCTGTTTTCAAACAGCAACATGTATACTAGCAAAATAAGCATGGTAAAGGCTATCCTTGACATTTTTATTGAAACTAAAGATGCAAAACAATATTCTAAATAACAGCAAGCAAATACTAACAAAAGAAAATGACGCTCCAAGCAAAACACATATCATGTGGCGAATAAAAATATAGCTCCAAGTAAAGTTACCGATGAACGAAGACGAAAGAGGGGATGCCTTCCGGGCCATCCCTAAGATTAGTTGCTTGGTTGTCCTTGAATATTACCTTGGGGTGCCTTGGGCATCCCCAAGCTTAGGCTCTTGCCACTCCTTATTCCACAGTCCATCGAATCCTTACCAAAAACTTGAAAACTCCACAACACAAAACTTAACAGAAAACTCGTAAGTCTCCGTTAGCGAAGAAAACAAAACACCACTTTAAGGTACTGTAATGAACTCATTCTTTATTTATATTGGTGTTAAACCTACTTTATTCCAACTTCTCTAGGGTTTATAAACTATTTTACTAGCCATAGATTCATGAAAATAAGCAAGCAACACAATGAAAACAGAATCTGTCAAAAACGAAACAGTCTGTAGTAATCTGTAACTAACGCAAACTTCTGGAACTCCAAAAATTCTAAAATAAATTGGTGGACCTGAGGAATTTTTCTAGTAATCATCTGCAACAATAATCAACTAAATATCACTCTCCAGTAAAAAAGTTGAAGCTAATCTCGTGAGAGCTAAGTTTCTGTTTTTACAGCATGATCATAAAGACTTCACCCAAGTCTTCCCAAAGGTTCTACTTGGCACAAACACTAATTAAAACATAAAACCACATCCAAACAGAAGCTAGATGTATTATTTAGTACTAAACAGAACCAAAAAAGCAAGAAACTAAAATAAAATTGGGTTGCCTCCCAAAAAGCGCTATCGTTTAACGCCCCTAGCTAGGCATGATGATTTCAATGATGCTCACAAAAAGATAAGAATTGAAACATAAAGAGAGCATCATGAAGAATATGACTAGCACATTTAAGTCTAACCCACTTCCTATGCATAGGGATTTTGTGAGCAAACAACTTATGGGAACAATAATCAACTAGCATAGGAAGGCAAAACAAGCATAACTTCAAGATTTTAAGCACATAGAGAGGAAACTTGATATTATTGCAATATGTAGAAGCATATGATCCTCTCTCATAATAATTTTCAGTAGCATCATGAATGAATTCAACAAAATAACCAGCACCTAAAGCATTCTTTTCATGATGCATAAGCATAGAATTTTTATTACTCTCCACATAAGAAAATCTATTCTCATCAATAATAGTGGGAGCAAACTCAACAAAATAACTATCATATGATTGAAAATTAAGATCAAGATGACAAGTTTCATGGTTATCATTATTCTTTAAAGCATACGTGTCATCACAATAATCATGATAGATAGGAGGCATGCTTTCATCGTAGTAAATTTGCTCATCAAAACTTGGGGGACAAAAAATATCATCTTCATCAAACATAGCTTCCCCAAGCTTGTGGCTTTGCATATCATTAGCATCATGGGTATTCAAAGAATTCATACTAACAACATTGCAATCATGCTCATCATTCACATATATTATGCCAAGCATTCTATGTAATTCTTCTTCTAGTACTTGAGCACAATTTTCCTTCCCATCATTTCACGAAAGACATTAAAAAGATGAAGCATGTGAGGCAACCTTAATTCCATTTTTTGTAGTTTTCTTTTATAAACTAAACTAGTGCTAAAACAAGAAACAAAAAGATTCGATTGTAAGATCTAAAGATATACCTTCAAGCACTCACCTCCGCAACGGCGCCGTAAAAGAGCTTGATGTCTACTACACAACCTTCTTCTTGTAGACGTTGTTGGGCCTGCAAGTGCACAGGTTTGTAGGACAGATGCAAATTTCCCTCAAGTGGATGACCTAAGGTTTATCAATCCGTGGGAGGCGAGGATGAAGATGGTCTCTCTCAAGCAACCCTGCAACCAAATAACAAAGAGTCTCTTGTGTCCCCAACACACCCAATACAATGGTAAATTGTATAGGTGCACTAGTTCGCGAAGAGATGGTGATACAAGTGCAAAATGGATAGTAGGAATAGGTATTTGTATAAAAACAGCCAGGTAACAAGCGATAAAAGTGAGCGTAAACGGTATTGCAATGATAGGAAACAAGGCCTAGGGTTCATACTTTCACTAGTGCAAGTTCTCTCAAAATAATAACATAGATAGATCATATAACAAGCCCTCAACATGCAACAAAGAGTCACTCCGAAGCCACTAATAGCGGAGAACAAACGTAGAGATTATGGTAGGGTACGAAACCACCTCAAAGTTATTCTTTCCAATCAATTCGTTGGGCTATTCCTATAAGTATCACAAACAGCCCTAGAGTTCGTACTAGAATAACACCTTAAGACATAAATCAACCAAAACCCTAATGTCACCTAGATACTCCATTGTCACCTCAAGTATCCGTGGGCATGATTATACGATATGCATCACACAATCTCAGATTCATCCAACCAACACAAAGTACTTCAAAGAGTGCCCCAAAGTTTCTACCGGAGAATCACGACGAAAACGTGCTAACCCCTATGCATAGGTTCCCAATGTCACGAAACCCGCAAGTTGATCACCAAGACATACATCAAGTGTTCTTAAATCTTTAAAGACTCAATCCGATAACATAACTTCAAAGGGGAAACTCAATCGATTACAAGAGAGAAGTGGGGGAGTAGAAACATAAGATCCAACTATAATAGCAAAGCTCGCGATACATCAAGATCGTGTGAAGTAGAGAACACGAGAGAGAGAGAGAGAGAGAGAGAGAGAGAGAGATAAAACACATAGCTACTGGTACATACACTCAGCCCCGAGGGTGAACTACTCCCTCCTCTTCATGGAGAGAGCCGCGGGATGATGAAGATGGCCACGGTGATGGGTTCCCCTCCGCAGGGTGCCTTAACGGGCTCCTGAGAGGTTTTTGGTGGCTACAGAGGCTTGCGGCGGCGGAACTCCCGATCTATCTTCTGTTCTGGAAGTTTTGCGATACGTAGGTATATATGGGTGCAGGGGGTATGTCGGTGGACCGAAGGGGGGGCCACGAAGCAGGGGGCGCGCCCCCCCCACCCTTGTGGGCACCTCCCTTCTTCCCTGACGTGCACTCCAAGCCCATCCGGTAGGCTTCCTTCCAAAAATAACTTCTCTAGTTGATTTCGTTCCGTTTAATTCGTCGATATTCCTTTTCCTCGAAACACTAAAATAGGCATAAAACAACAAATGGGCTGGGCCTCCGGTTAATAGGTTAGTCCCAAAAATAATATAAAAGTGGATAATAAAGCCCAATATTGCCCAAAACAGTAGATAATATAGCGTGGAGCAATCAAAAATTATAGATACGTTGGAGACGTATCAGCGGCTGGTTTCGTTTGGTCCGGTCCCCGGCATAGAAGGTGGCGATTCGAAACCTGCTATCGGCTAGATGTCAAGGCTGGCGATGGCGGCGCTCTTCGTTGTCATTCCCTTTTTGGAGGCATCGTCGTGGAGAAATTCTAGGCCACTGTCTGCAACCTCCGGGGGAAACCCTGGATCAGTAGATCGGAAGACGGCGGCGCTCTTGTGTCATTTAGAAGGAAATATGCCCTAGAGGCAATAATAAAGTTATTATTTATTTCCTCATATCATGATAAATGTTTATTATTCATACTAGAATTGTATTAACCGAAAACATGATACATGTGTGAATACATAGACAAACTTAATGTCACTAGTATGCCTCTACTTGACTAGCTCATTAATCAAAGATGGTTATGTTTCCAAACCATAGACATGTGTTGTCATTTGATTAATGGGGTCACATCATTAGGAGAATGATGTGATTGACTTGACCCATTCCGTTAGCTTAGCACTTGATCGTATAGTATGTTGCTATTGCTTTCTTCATGACTTATACAAGTTCCTATAACTATGAGATTATGCAACTCCCTGCTTATCGGAGGAACACTTTGTGTGCTACCAAACGTCACAACGAATCGGGTGATTATAAAGGAGCTCTACAGGTGTCTCCAAAGGTACATGTTGAGTTGGCGTATTTCGAGATTAGGTTTTGTCACTCCGATTGTCGGAGAGGTATCTCGCCCTCTCGGTAATGCACATCTATATAAGCCTTGCAAGCAATGTAGCTAATGAGTTAGTTACGGAATGATGCATTACGTAACGAGTAAAGAGACTTTCCGAACGTAGATTAAACTAGGTATTGAGATACCGACGATCGAATCTCGGGCAAGTAACATACCGATGACAAAGGGAACAACGTATGTTGTTATGCGGTTTGACCGATAAAGATCTTCGTAGAATATGTAGGAGCCAATATGAGCATCCGTGTTCCGCTATTGGTTATTGACCGAAATGGTTCTCGGTCATGTCTACATAGTTCTCGAACCCGTAGGGTCCGTGCAACGCTTAAGGTTTCGATGGCGGTTATATTATGAGTTTATGATTTTGATGTACCAAGTTTGTTCAGAGTCCGGATGTGATTACGGACATGACGAGGAGTCTCGAAATGGTCGAGACATGAAGATTGATATATTGGAAGCCTATATTTGGATGTGGGAAGTGTTCCGGTGAAATCGATTTTTACCGGAGTACCGGAGGTTACTGAACCCCTCGGGGCTTGATGGGCCTACATGGGCCCTAGTGGAGAGGAGGAGAGGAGGCAAGGGCTGGGCGGCGCGCCCCTCCCCTCCTAGTCCGAATAGGACAAGGAGAGGGGGCGCCCCTTCCTTCCTCTCTCCTCCTCCTTCCCCCTTCTCCTATTCTAACTAGGAAAGAAGGAGTCCTACTCCCGGTGGGAGTAGGACTCCCCTTTGGCGCCCTCCTTGGCCGGCCGCCTCCCCTCGGCTCCTTTATATACGGGGGTAGGGGGCACCTCTAGACACAACAATTGATCTCTTGATCTCTTAACCGTGTGTGGTGCCCCCCTCCACCATAGTCCTCGATAATATTGTAGCGGTGCTTAGGCGAAGCCCTGCAACGGTAGAACATCAAGATCGTCACCACACCGTCGTGTCAAACAGAACTCTTCCCGACATTCTGCTGGATCGAATCCGGGATCGCCATCGAGCTGAACGTGTGCTAGAACTCGGAGGTGCCGTAGTTTCGGTGCTTGATCGGTCGGGCCGCGTGAAGACGTGCGACTACATCAACCGCGTTGTTCTAACGCTTCCGCTTTCGGTCTACGAGGGTACGTGGACAACACTCTCCCCTCTCGTTGCTATGCATCACCATGATCTTGCGTGTGCGTAGGAAAATTTTGAAATTACTACGTTCCCCAACACATTTCCCCCTAGAGGCGTCATTCGAGGTGTGCATGGGCTCGAGGGACCAATGGATCGCATCTTTGATGGAGCGGTGCTTCATCCTACACATTGATGGCGACGGATCTCGACGGCGTGGCGCAGTGCAGATTCGGCGTCCGATATGCCGGGATGGACTCGCGCAGGAGGTCGATGATGTCTTGCGTCGTGGTGGCATCGATGGCAGAGAGGCCTGACATGGTCGATGCATTAGTTCCTGCTCTGAAGATGGATCGATGGAAGACGGTGGTGTCGGGCCTTGTAGGGTGCACATGTAGTGCGCGCTATGAGTGCGTCGGACCGGTGTGAGACCCAGTCTCAGTATGTGGCTAGGCTGGGGTGTCCGGCTTTAGATGTTAGGCTTTCGTGCGATGTCTGTTTGGTATTAGGTTCGGACATTCGGCACCCCTTCATCAAGGGGATAGGAGTAGCAACAGGTGTTGCCATGTGACGCCCCCGATTCAATCGTACACTAATCATGCACGCAAATGTGTACGATCAAGATCAAGGACTCACGGGAAGATATCACAACACAACTCTACAAATAAAAAAAGTCATACAAGCATCATAATACAAGCCAGGGCCTCGAGGGCTCGAATACAAGTGCTTTCGATCATAGACGAAGTCAGCTGAAGCAACAATATCTGAGTACGCATATAAGTTAAACAAGTTGCCATAAGATGGCTAGCACAAACCGGGATACAGATCGAAGAGGAGCAGGCCTCCGCACTCGATCCTCCTAAGCTACTCCCGGTCGCCGCCGCCGGCCGCACGTAGTAGTAGGCACCTCCAGAGTAGTAGTCGCCATCGACGGTGGCGTCTGCTCCTGGCTCCATCGTCCGTCGCAGCAATCGAGTAGAGGTAGGGGAAAAGGGGAACAAGGCAACCGTGAGTACTCATCCAAAGTACTCTCGCCAAGCAAGGAGCTACACTACATATGCATGGATATATGTGTAAAGGGCCATATCGATGGACTGAATCGCAGAGAGCCGTAATAAGAGGGGATAGCTAGTCTTATCGAAGACTACGCTTCGTCACCTCCGCCTTGCAACAAGTAGAAGAGGGTAGGTTGAAGTCCTCCAAGTAATATCACATAGCAATAATCCTACCCGGCCGATCCTCCTCGCATCCACGAGAGAGAGCGACCACCGTTATGTATCCGGCACTTGGAAGGGTGTGTTTTACTAAGTATCCGGTTCTAGTTGTCATAAGCTCAAGGTACAACTCCAAGTCATCCTGTTATCGAAGATCACGGCTATTCAATAGATTAACTTCCTGCAGGGTGCACCATCTTACCCAAAGACGCTTGATCCCATTTGGCCTACACACTTTCTGGGTCATGCCCGCCGCGGAAGATCAACACGCCGCAGCCCCACCTAGGCACAACAGAGAGGCCAACACGCCGGTCTAAACCCTGTTGCCAGCAGGGTCTGGGCCCATCGCCTCGAGCACACCAAGATGTTGTGACGCTGCCGAAGCAGACTCTAGCCTAGCGAGGCGCTCCAGTCCAATCCGGCGCTGCGCACCGTCGCCGACGTCTGAAGTGCTTCGGCTGATACCACGACGCCGGATACCCATAACTACTCCCCTGCCAGAGATGGTTAGTGCGTATAAGCTCAGAGCCAACTCGGATCAAATACCAAGACCTCGTTAAAGCGTGTTAAGTATCCGCGAATCACGAGCAGGCCAGCCCACCTCTACCCTAGGTGGTCTCAACCTTGATCGCTCCGCCATACAAGTAACAGTCGGGGCCGTCGGAACCTGTGCCCACCTCACGGGATGGAGCCACCGTCCTTTCAGCCCCCATCTTCTAACAGTATCACGGTAATGTAACAAAGGTAAAGTATATAGTATATGCCCGTGATCACCTCCCAAGTGATCACAGCCAAAGAGTATAGCATGGCATTTGACAAGAATGTAGGGCCACCGATGAATGTACTAGCATCCTATACTAAGCATATAGGATTGCGTAAAAGGTAACAACAAGCAGTAACAAAGACAAAGCTATGCAAAGAAAGATAGGAGTATCTGAAAGCGATAACATGCTACACTACTCTAATGCAAGCAGGTAGAGAAGAGTAGGCGATATCCGTGATCAAGGGGGGGGCTTGCCTGGTTGCTCACAGCAGAGAGAGGGTCTCGTCCACACCGTAGTCGAATCGGGCAAAGCAGCAGCTACGGGTCTCTCGTAGGGTCTCGGGAGAGAAGAGGGGAAGAAACAATGAATACCAAGTAAACAGATGCATATCGATGCATGACATGCCAAGAAGCGATGCTAGGCGTGCCCTAACGTGGTATGGGGCGGTCTTGGTTAAGAAACATCCGGAAAGTATTCCGGTGTTTCGTGGTTTTCGGCAGGAGCCGGAGGGGAAAGTTGCAGGTCTGATAGGTTAGGGGTGTGGGGCGGACGAGCAATTTGCACCCGGATTCGTCTCGTCGTTAAAGCAACTTTCATGTTGAAAATATTTTAACCGAGTTACGGATTAAAAGATATGATTTTCTAAAGATTCTATTAATTTCTGGAATTTAATTAATTAATTAATTAATTCAAAAAATGTATTTATGACGTCGGCATGGCGTCATGCCGACGTCGACGATCAACAGGGTTGACTAGGTCAACCACGACATGTGGGTCCCGTTAAATCATACTCATTAACTAATTAACCTAGCTTAGTTTAATTAATAGTAGTTAATTAGGTTAATTAGTCATTAGGTTAATTAATCAGGATTAATTAGATTAATTATTCACTTAATTAATTAATTAATTAATTAATTAATTAATTAATTAATTAGTTTTATTCATTTTTATTTATATTTATTTAATTTTTCATTTTCATTTTCATTTTTATTTTTAAAACCGCTTACGGTGGGACACCTTTGTCATAAACGAGAGAGGGGGTGGGCCAGTCGGCCCTGCTTGGCCGAGTCACAGAGCGAGGGCCACAGGCCCATCCGTGATGCTGGCCCAAAGTGGTCCTGTGCCATGCCACGCTTCGGGCAGGGGGGGCTGAGTTGGCTCCGGCTACCATGGCGGAGGGGGGCGCCGGAGTTTCACGGACCACGTGCTCGGCTAAATGAGGCGCGGGCGGTCGCGGCCGAAAGGGGAGGCCGGGTCCGATGGTGGTGGCGGCAGGCTCGGGTTGGGATCGAGGCCATGGCGGCGAGGCGGGCGTGAGGAGGTTCGGATCTCCGTCGGGCGTGCACGGGGCCGGAGGGGTTTAAGGCAAGCGCCGAGCCTGACGGGCTCGGCCCGTGACCATTTGGTCAATGGGGCGCGTTGAGTTCCATGAGGCCCCGGGTGCTGGAGGGGGAAGAGCGCCTTCGGGCGAGGAGGAGGGAGAGGAGGTGGGGACTACAGCGTGGCTGCGGGCGGCGCACTGTGATCATGAAGGCGGCTGAGCCGACGACGGGAGGCCCAAGGCGGCGGCCGGGAGGGGAGAGGGGAGCGAGGGGCCCGAGGGGAGAGGGAGAGCTCAACTGGGGGAACGGGGGTCTAGGAGGCGGCTCTGGGCGCCGGGTGGCGACCCGTGAGGAGGAGGTCGGGGAGGCGGCCGGCTGTCAGGCGGATCCCAGGCAGGGGTGTCGGGGGCGACCCAGCGGTGAGGGGCCTCAGTGGGGCGGCAGTGGGGGATCCAGGCGGCGAGGCGTGGGGAGAGGCGCGGTCAGTGGCCGGGTCGTCGGCGTCGGGGACGCAGCCAGTGGATCGCCCGATCTAGATCAGGCGGGGAGGAGAAAGGGGTTCGGGGTGGGGGCGAGTGAGAGGCTAGGGTTCCACCGAGCAGGAGAGGGTGGATAAGGTGGGCGGCCGGTTGGGCTGACCATGGGGTGGCCCAGGCCAGGTGGGGGTGCTTGGCCCAGTTGGCTGTTGGGTCATTCCCCCACTCCTCTTTTTTGTTTTCTTTTATCTTTTCTTATTTTCTTTCTTTCTTTCTTTTCTGCTTTTAATTTATTTAATTTATCTAGACACTCCATAAAAATGTGTGCACCCCACCATAATTAACTTTGTAATATTTGGCAACCCCGAACATTTTAGTTTTAATTTTTGAAAACTTTTATTTCTTTGCCTATGTTTTCAATATGAATTTGAACCGGTTTGAATCAACGAGAGTTTAGTCACAAGA
Source organism: Aegilops bicornis (assembly GCA_021605145.1). Taxonomy (NCBI): domain Eukaryota; kingdom Viridiplantae; phylum Streptophyta; class Magnoliopsida; order Poales; family Poaceae; genus Aegilops; species Aegilops bicornis. The sequence continues at coordinate 12,770,667 of CM038674.1, read as the reverse complement.
ACCGAGGTGACGTGGCATGATTAGCGTGGGATTATCAGGCGTGATTATCCCAAGGCCACAATTCTCCTCCACTACAAGAAATCTCGTCCGAGATTTAAGAGGGGAGTAAGGGGAAAGTTTCGTTACGATATTCTAACGGATCTTCTCGAAGAAGTTAATCCTTTCGTTGATGTCTTCAATTCTTTATTCCAAAGCATCATGATGAAGTTGTCGCCCTTTCTTCGGGAACTCCATCGTACTTCACGAATAGGTAAGGGCAGCTCTACAATGTTAGGATGTTATAAGGGAAATTCATCCGGGGTATCCCAAGAATGAACATATGAGTATCTCTCGAGTTGAACAGATGACACACATCGAGAGTAAAGTAAGACGGTGCAATAAGAAGTTTCAAGCGGATAGGCAATCGTTCATTGCCTGAAGCAGAGTGCGAAAGAGGTTCAGAGCAACGGGAATAAGTATTGTGTCCGATACTAGAATAGGTCAACAGGCAAGTGGCGATGAATTGCATACAAAGTCAAGCACGAGGAATAACTCGACAACATGGTGTGCTGTGAGAGTCAGGGTTTCGATCATGTGGAACTGTGGGTTATGGGGCCCACCATATGGGTTAAAAGTAGGAAAGGCGGTGACGCCTTGCACAATCATGTAAGCAAGGCATGTCGAGGAGAGTCTGTGGGTCATGTCGGCAACAACATAGGTACCATGGGCGAGGGACTAAGAGAACCATTTTTTCTGCCGTTGAAACGAGGCGGACCAATAGGCAAGGTTCCGTCCATCGGTGGTTACCTAATGTCATCAACAATAGTAACAAGGTCTTACCGACAAAGTTGTAAATCGAGGTGTTTGCACAAGCAAAGGATTATTACCGCTTATATCATATAGATCATAGAAAAGGTTTAAACAAACCAATGGAAGGAAAATATGATCATCAGTTAAATGTAACAATGGAAAGGAAAATATGTTTAACACATTTTTCAAGGGTATATCCTTCCCAAGGACAAGCAGAGCAAGATATTCATGACAGGATATAAAGTAGAAAACCATTTAGGTAAGGGGGAAGGAATCTCATGATATTACCCCTACAACGGTGTTAGGATAAGTGATAAATAAAAATTTAGCATCGTGCTTCAAATGTTCCTGTTGAAAATCGGAGTACCATTGACATGCTTCGAGATAGCATTGACATGGTCTTCAGGTGAAGATCAGACTTTGGAAACACGAAGGATCCATCGGGAATAACTTGTAGAATAAGTCTTACAATTTCCTCATGGATGAACGGATAACCTTGCTGAAAAGAAATCTATAATGATAGGTCCTCCACCGGGGGGTGCTAGGCATGACATCATGTTACCGGTCATCAAAGGATCAACATCATAACTCTTGGAAAGTTGTCCCAACCATCATATCCGACCGAGATTCATATCCAATTGGTGTCATGATACTTCAAACTTATGATACCTGAGAAGAAAAGGTGTAACGCAAATTGACGAGATGACATTGTAAGATTCTCGGGAAATGAACTATGTAGTGATTTCCGCTATCAAGAGTCCATCATTAACCCAAGGAGAGGACAAGGAGGTGTCCGTGAACTCAACGGCAATTCACCGAGATCCCCAAAAGATGGATTTCCACAATTAAGTGAACAAGGAGATAACATTTGTCACTCAAATGATATAAGGAAGTATGCTCGAGGAAAAACATACACAATTAAACATTGGTTGAAAGGTGCACCCGAAATATGGGTTGGGTTGCACGACCAATGTCAGAAGGGTGATTCAATAATCAATAGCCTAAGAATGAACTTTCGATCGTTAACTTCAAAGCAATAGGGTTGCTAGAAGTCCAGAACTCAAACAACACCGTTCACTTGTTGGTACCCCGGTTGGAATCAACACGAGGACCAAGAAAGAATGGTGATGGTGAGAAGTTTCACCATACCAAGAATTCTCAAGAGGTGGTGAAATTCTCACGACATTCTTGACATAAAAGATGGTAATACTCCAAGGTAAAGACGAACAAATGCTGGACAGCAAGCATCTCAAGGTATAACACAAAACACGAACAAGTTTGTGTTGAACGGAAGGCAATAAAGTGGTCGATGATAACACAAATCATCGAGGGCAAGGATGGTATTTCTCATCATGAATCCGCTGATATCCCGGAAGAGCTCGGAAGGTTGATGATCACGACACCTTTGTCGCGAGAGTTCATGAAGATGTAACCGATCGGCGACGACAACAAGTCAAAGTAATGATGAAGTGAAAGGTTATTGGAACCAAGGGTACGACACAAACTCGAAACCAAGCTTGTTGTTCAAAGCGAAATGATATGACGATGAGGATCGACGTAAGGTTAGTTTATCGTCGAAATTGTGCTCGAGAAGAAGGACCGGTAGCATGATTAAAATCATCACGACAATGATATAGCCAAAATGTGACTAGGAATGGCGTGATCGGGTACAAACTCGTACTTATAGAAGCTATCAAGAGTTGTTGAACCGTGAAAGTCGGACTCGGTTCGATTATCGTGTCTTTGAGTGTTTAATAACTCAGAGCCCGTGAGAAATTGGAATCAGTGGGAAGGTAGTACTTGATGAACTCATAAAAAGTTATGCAGTTCCATGATAATCTCGAGATACCAGGGGGTAATACTCGACAGAAGATCAAAGTAAAGGTTGGACTGGTGTATTGATCCATAGAAGACAATTGTTTTAACTTGTCCGAGAAATGAGATCAAAGAAGAACAATCATGGTCGGAACCACGGTTGCAAAAGGCCAGATCCTAGATATAAGATGAACTTATACCAAAGGAATAATTCATTTAAGAGAAGCTTTAATGATAAGATCTACATCGTGTCCATGGGCATGAACACAAGTTCAAGGTCGACTCCCACTTCTCCAATGCATAACCTTTCATTCACTTCTCACGTTTGATGAAGTTGCAGTGTTGAAATTTTATCCGTGAAGCACCGGAAGAGTATGACTTCGTGAAAACTTTCGTTCACACACGGTTTAGAGAAGGCATATGTTCAACCCATAGGGGCTTCTTAGAAACATATACCACAAGTTTCAAGAGTAAATAACACAAGCCCGAAGCGAGCATGGTTGGCCAAGCGGAGGATACAACTTAACAAAGGCATTAGGTATCGGGGAAGAACTCACAAAGTGATCAAATGTGAAGGACACCGGCGGATAACAATCCAACAAAGGACTAGATGGTCCACAAAGGATCCGATACGAGTATCGGTACTCAACTAGAGGAAGAAGAATGCAAGGAGATCGGGTTATAGAAACAAGCGACTAACTCAATTGTCAAATGCAAAGGAATTATGATTTCCAAATCAAGGGATCGGAAGCAATGCTCGATTAGGGATGGATAAGTTGAATAGCCTTAGGGTACAATCAATCTACAATTGGATTGGTCGAGAACCAATTCCAGTTAAAAGAATGGAAGCTCAAATTGAAAGGTAATTTATAAGGATCAATGATGATTAGTGTATTCGCAACATATTGAGTCAACAGACTCAAAATGATAATGACAAGGAATGTCAATAAGATTTCTATACTTATGGGATTAATCATAAAGAAAGCAAACAAGAAATTCCAGAGCAATAGGTTGCTGAGGATTTTCGGAATATCGAGTAGTATTTGAATGTAATTTGTGAATCACATGAACAACTGGGTTGAGCGGATACTCGACAAGTGCGAGGATTTATTTGAAGGGGTATTCATGTGGCAAAGAACTGCTAGGCAGTAGGCACAAAGTATTCTCGGAACAATAGAGAAAATCTTGGGGTATCTTGCAATAATAAGATCAATGGGGGATGATCGTATGAATGGCAAGTGTAAGTAGTTATCCACGGATTTATCGGTGGTCAGGGATAGCAAAAGTGATGGGCACAAAGTCTCCAGAGAACTTCAGAGAGTATCTTGGAATCTTCTCGATTAGCGATTTATCATCGAAGTGAGGGGCTCTCCGGGAGAAAGTACTTGCGAGAACCTAAAGTTAGTTTTGTTTTTAGCAAAATCGTTTAACCCGAATAGAAGAGAGTTCAGAATCCCAGAGTAAAGATCGAGGAGTAAAAGATCCTAGTACCACCCGATGGCGACGTGGGCCCATGGGCCGCACAGCCATGTTAGTAAAAGTTTTGTAAAGTCTAGACTCGACTTGACCAAGGAGTTGGAAGGGGATTCCTACAGGCAATCGGCTCGATACCAACTTCAGGACGCCCGATTCAATCGTACACTAATCATGCACGCAAATGTGTATGCGATCAAGATCAAGGACTCACGGAAGATATCACAACACAACTCTACAAATAAAAAAGTCATACAAGCATCATAATACAAGCGGGGGCCTCGAGGGCTCGAATACAAGTGCTTTCGATCATAGGCGAAGTCGGCGGAAGCAACAATATCTGAGTACGGACATAAGTTAAACAAGTTGCCATAAGATGGCTAGCACAAAGCGGGATACTGAGATCGAAGAAAGAGGCGGGCCTCCCGCTGGGATCCTCCTAAGCTACTCTGGTCGTCGTCGGCCGGGCTGCACGTAGTAGTAGGCACCTCCGAGTAGTAGTCGTCATCGACGGTGGCGTCACAGCTCTGGGCTCCATCGTCCCGGTCGCAGCAATCGAGTAGAGGTAGGGGAAAAGGGGAACAAGGCAACCGTGAGTACTCATCCAAAGTACTACTTAAGCAAGGAGCTACACTACATATGCATGGATATATGTGTAAAGGTCCATATCGGACCGAACTGAGAGAGCCGTAATAAGAGGGGATAGCTAGTCTTATCGAAGACTACGCTTGGTCACCTCCGTCTTGCAACAAGTAGAAGAGGGTAGGTTGAAGTCCTCCAAGTAATATCACATAGCAATAATCCTACCCGGGGATCCCCTCCTCGCATCCCTGAGAGAGAGCGACCACCGGTTGTATCTGGCACTTGGAAGGGTGTGTTTTATTAAGTATCCGGTTCTAGTTGTCATAAGCTCAATGTACAACTCCAAGTCATCCTGTTACCGAAGATCATGGCTATTCGAATAGATTAACTTCCTGCAGGGTGCACCATCTTACCCGGCACGCTTGATCCCATTTGGTAGGACACACTTTCTGGGTCATGCCGTGGCGGAAGATCAACACGTCCGCAGCCCCACCTAAACTGTGAGGCCAACACGCCGGTCTAAACCTAAGCGCCGCAGGGTGCAGGCCCATCGCCTGAAAGCACACCTGCACGTTGTCTGTGGCCGAAGCAGACCTAGCCTAGCAGGCGTTTCCAGTCAATCCGGCGCCCGCTCACGTCAGCCGACGTCAAGTGCCGGTGATACCACGGCCGGGATACCCATAACTACTCCAGCGTAGATGGTTGAGTGCGTATAAGCTCGTAGCCAACTCGGATCAAATACCAAGACCTCGTTAAGCGTGTTAAGTATCCGCATGAACGCGAGCAGGCCAGGCCCACCTCTACCCTAGGTGGTCTCAACACATACCTGCTGCCTCCGCCACAAGTAACAGATCGGGGCCGGGAACCCGAGCCCACCTCTCACGGGATGGAGCCACCTGTCCTTTCGGCCCCCATCTTGAGCGATATCACGGGTAATGTAACGAGGTAAAGTATATAGTATATGCCCGTGATCACCTCCGAAGTGATCACGGCCAGATGGTATAGCATGGCGGAGACGGACAAGAATGTAGGGCCAGCGATGAATGTACTAGCATCCTATACTAAGCATATAGGATTGCGTAAAGGTAACAGTGGTAACAAAAAGACAAATCTGTTGATATAGGAGTATCTGAAAGCGGTAACATGCTACACTACTCTAATGCAAGCGGTATAGAGAAGAGTAGGCGATATCGGTGATCAACAGAGGCTTACTGGTTGCTCTGGCAAGAGAGAGGGTTCGTCAACACCGTAGTCGTAAACCGGGCGGCAGCGGCGTCGGTCTCGTAGTCTCTGGAGAGAAGAGGGGAAGAAACAATGAATACCAAGTAAGCAGATGCATATCGATGCATGACATGCCAAGCGATGCTAGGCGTGCCCTAACGTGGTATGGGGCGATGCTTGGTTAAGAAACATCGGAAAAGTATTCCGGTGTTTACGTGGTTTTCAGCGAGGAAGGCCGGAGGGAGGATTGCAGGTCTGATAGGTTAGGGGTGTGGGGCGGACGAGCAGATCGCGTGCGGATTCGTCTCGTCGATTACGAAAGCAACTTTCATGTTGAAAATATTTTAATCGAAGTTACGGATTAAAAGATATGATTTTCTAAAGATTCTATTAATTTACGGAATTTAATTAATTAATTAATTAATTCAAAAATGTATTTATGACGTCGATGCGTCATCTTAACGTCGGCGATCAACAGGTTGACTAGGTCAACCACGACATGTGGGTCCCGATTCGTCATACTCTGTTAACTAATTAACCTAGCTTAGTTTAATTAACAGTAGTTAATTAGGTTAATTAGTCATTAGGTTAATTAATCAGGATTAATTAGATTAATTATTCACTTAATTAATTAATTAATTAATTAATTAGTTTTATTCATTTTTATTTATATTTATTTAATTTTTCATTTTCCTTTTCCTTTTTATTTTTAAAACCGTTACTGCGTGGGACACACTTTGTCATAGACAAAGGGGGTGGATCGGTCACCTGGCGACCGAAAGTCAACAGAGCGAGGGGCCCCAGGCCCATCCGTCGATGGCCAAAGGGTCCCAGTGCCATGCCACGTCGGCGGCGGAGTTGGCTCCGGTGGCTACTGCTGCCATGGCGGGCGCCGAGCTCACGGACTACGTGTTCGGCAAAGCGGGCGCGCGGTCGCGAGTCTTGAGGCCGGTGGTCCGATGATGGTGGCACGGGAACTCGGCCGGGATCAGCCAGCCGGCAGCGGCGGCGAGAGGTTCGGATCTCCGTCGGGCGTGCTGAGGCCGGGAGGGAGCCTAGCCTTGTGGCCGAGCCTCTGAGCTCGGCCATGTAATTGGTCACCGCCGGCGTTGAGTTCCATGTGAAGCGCCCGGTGCGGAGGGGAAGAGCGCCTTCGGGCGAGGAGGAGGAGAGGAGGTGGGGCAGGCGTGGCGCTGGCGCACTGCATGATGACCCATGGGCCGGGAGCCACGTGACGGGAGGCCCAGGCGACGGGCGCGTTCGGGAGGAGAGGGAGCGAGGGGCCCGAGGGAGAGGAGAGCTCATGGGGAACGCGGGTCTAGGAGGCGGGCTGGGGCGCTCGGTGGCGGCCGGTGAGGAGGGGTCGGGGCGGCCGTGGCGTCAGAGACGGATCCGGTGAGGCGGGGTGTGGGGCGACCCTGCAGTGCGAGGGCTCTCGGTGGCATGTGGGGATCGGGCGGCGAGGCGCAGGAGGAGAGAGGCGGCTGATCTGGCGGGGGTCGTCGGCGTCGAGTATGCAGTGGATCGGCCCGATCTAGATCGAGGGAGGAGAAAGGGGTTCGGGGTGGGGGCGAGTGAGGCTAGGGTTCCACCGAGCAGGAGGGTGGATAAGGTGGGGGCGGCCGGTTGGGCGAGCCATGGGGTAAGGACCCGGTGGGGGTGCTTGGCCCAGTTGGCCTGTTGGGTCATTCCCCCCCACTCCCTCTTTTTGTTTTCTTTATCTTTTCTTATTTTCTTTCTTTCTTTCTTTTCTGTTTTAATTTATTTAATTTATCTAGACACTCCATAAAAATGTGTGCACCCCACCATAATTAACTTTGTAATATTTGGCAACCCCCGAACATTTTAGTTTTAATTTTTGAAAACTTTTATTTCTTTTGCCTATGTTTTCAATATGAATTTGAACCGGGTTTGAATCAACGAGAGTTTAGTCACAGTAACCGAGGTGACGTGGCATGATTAGCGTGGGATTACTGTAGCGTGATTATCCGGGCGTCACATGCCAGGATAGTGGCTTCAGGCGTACTGATGTATTACTTTGTAAGGTCTTTATGAATAATTGATAAAATGGTTGTATGCATCGTCCAGATGTAAGGTACATCCTTTTTTATGGACGACTATTTGGGAGCAAATGGTGGGAGAAACATAGTGTTTCCCATTAAATATATATGGCGGTGGCAGCCCACAGATGTACTTTTTAGCATTGAAACTATGTAAAGTTATCAATTTTTGGCAAAGTTTAGCATCGCAAGGGGGTAGCTTGCGAAAATATTGACTAGCCCATTTGTGGCATGTCTTGACAGTCTACCAAATACGTACGTGCTACCAGTAGAACATAAAATAAGGTTAAAAATGAACTAGACGACATGATGACCGGGCGAGAGTGTGGGCGTGGCGGGGCGGGGGGACAGGTGGAGGGCAATGGCGGCCGCGGCGTGTCCGCTGCGACATCTGCCGCCGCACCGCCCCCCGCCACCTCCCTTCTCTCGTCGCATCCCCACGCCGAGACAATGCCCGCCCGGGCTCAAACCCCCCTCCCCCACTCAAAGCTCCTCCTCGACTCGCCGCTCTCTTGATCCATTCAGTGGACATGGCCGCCGCCTCCAAGCAGCCGCCGCTCTACATTGCCGTCGCCGACGACCACCGGGGGAGGAGCGGCTTCCGCTACACGCGCCCCGTCCTGCAGAGCGCGCTCCAGCTCATGGGCTGCAAGCCACGCCACGCCTTCAAGGTCCGTCGTCTTCCCCGCTCCTGCTTGTCCCCTAGACTGTCTGCCTCATCTCACCTTCTGTAGTCTGGCTTTCTGAGCCAAATACCAGGGTCTTGTTCTAGATAGATGGATTGTTTGCATTCTTTTCCCCTGGGTTCAGTCTGAATCTTTTAGATTAGACTCAGCATCCTACCGTCTCTGTCGCTGTCACCATGATTCAGTTAAAGAATGTCCAGCATTGCAACATTAATTCATAGTATATCTGAATCAATTTGGTTGATTTGTGTTCCCTGGTATAATATTATCCGCCTTGTCTAAGATGAATTCACATTCTTACACTCTCTGGTTTCTTCTTATACATCCTACAGTCACTTTTGTAACCTCTTCTCCTGAGTTTAGTCCCCCAATTTAGTGGTGGTGCCAACTGCCAAGTAGTACTACCGAATGATTAATGATATATAGAGATAGATTGGACTCCACATCGCAATCATAGAATCCCTGTCCATGTTATCATGGTTATTATGTTCAGGAATATATATAATGTTATCTGCCTTGTCTATTCCAGTTTCAGTACACCATCTGTTTACTTATATATCATGTAGTAACTGTTACTGTACCATTCTAGATGCAGTGTCCTGACACCTTAACTAGCTTTCCAAGACTACCTATAAACTGAAAAAAACGACAACGAACTTGTTTGTAAATGTCACCAGATCAGCAAGAGGGTGTTCGATGTGGCCAGGAGTGGCTTCCTGGACTTGTCGAAACTGAATGGATACACCACACAGGAGGATGGCATGAAAGTCGCCGAGCTCCTGGACGCAGAAAACATGACCAACATACCGTTCGAGCTGTACAAGACCCAGACAACTGCTGTTGTTTCCAGGGAGGAGTTCCTGGATGTCGTGTGCGACGCCCTCACCTTGTACAAGTATGTCGGGCCCAATCAGAGAGCCGATCTGCTCCTTGCCTGCAGGTAACTGCGTCGCACCATTTCGCCAACCTTCCACTAATTCCCAAGATCATATCATAGATATGCAACTGAACTCTGGCACCAACCTTCAACAAGTTGAATGGCTTCTGTGAAATGTTCTTCTGATAAGAGTTCCTTTCATCAATGACTTATCCTCTTGTGTGTTCCTTGTGTTCTACGTCAGGATAAAGGAGAGGAAAGAATCAGTGACAGTACTGCTGTGTGGCACAAGTGGGTGCGGCAAGTCCACTCTATCATCCTTGCTGGTAAGTGTTCATCTTCTAGTTAGGGAAACCCTTCGCTGGTGGATAAAAGTTGATGAACCCCTTGTGCTTGCACTTAGTACTATACAGTGTATCTCTATGGAAAACCGCGTTGCCTGCTACAGGTGAATTGGGTGATAATTCTGCAATTCCTTACTCCTGTCCTTTTTTTTTCTCCCAGGGTAACCGGTTGGGTATCACAACCGTGGTTTCTACCGACTCTATACGGCACATGATGAGGAGTTTCAGTGAAGAAAGAAAACCCTCTGCTCTACGCGTCAACCTACCACGCAGGAGATTATCTGGACCCCGTTGCGGTTGCACAAGCTAAGGCAAAAAGCAAGGCCAACAAACTCGCTGTTATTTCTCATTCAAACGCTGATGCAGACAAAGATGCCGGCACTTCATCAGATGAGAAGTGCCATAATGGCGCGTCCTCCTCGGACTCGCCTCCTAGTAGAACTGAAGTTCCCAGCAAAAAGCAGATGGCGATAGAAGGATACAAGGCACAGAGTGAGATGATCATTGGCAGCCTTGACAGACTAATTACGACCTGGGAGGAGCGGAAAGAATCTTTAATTGTAGAAGGGGTTCATTTAAGCCTGAATTTTGTGGTATGTATATATGGTCAAGAACCATATGCTATTCTCTTCGCACACAAAAACAAAAGAATCATGTTGTTTACCTGTATTATTTTGTTTCCTTACTGACTACATTCTTGTCTTTACTCTTATAATTGTCTAATGTATGATAGATGGGGCTGATGAAGAAACATCCCTCCGTGATACCGTTTATGGTATACATTACGAACGAGGAGAAGCATTTGGAGCGGTTTGCGGTCCGTGCAAAGTACATGACGCTTGATCCAGCAAAGAACAGGTACGTCAAATACATCCAGAACATCAGAGCAATCCAGGAGTACCTCTGCAACCGGGCCGACAAGCATCGAGTGCCAAAGATCAACAACACCAACGTAGACCGAAGCGTGGCGGCCATACACGCCACGGTTTTTAGCTGCCTTCGCCGGCGGGAGGCAGGGGAGCAGTTTTATGACCCACACACAAACACTGCAGCTATAGTGGATGAAGAGTACAGGAGCCAGTGCGCCGCAAACTCGTCGAGTTCCAAGGGAATGTTTCAGCTGATTCAGAGGAAGGGGTCTTCTAGGAATCTGATGGCGCTGCTTAACACCGACGGTTCTGTTGCTAAGGCGTGGCCTGTCGATGCCGGCGACAGCAGTGGAAAGCGGAAAGCAGCGGCACGGGCAGTGAGAAGTCTGTTGGAAATCCTATGTATGGCCCGCTGCAAATTGGGAAGGCAGAGCCCGTCAATCTTCAGTTTGGCTCTTTCGGGATTAGTGCGTGGCCAAGTGATACTGGGTGCACCAGTCATGCTGGTAGCGCCGATGACTCCAAGGCTGATGGCACAGATACAGGGAGTAGGTATTTATCATCGTGTTGCAGCACACCAAAGATGTCAGATGATAATTCCAAAGAGGTTTGCATCTTAAAGTAATCCTTTATGTTATTATAAGTGTATTTCACAATTGGTTATGTGCATAGAAAATGAGTTACGCTATGATAATAATTTAATGTTTGTCACGGCTCACAAGTCAAAACAGTTATGTGCATAGATAGATCATTAATGCTTCAGATTTCTTAAAAACGGCATTTATACAGATACAGCTTGCGGATGAGTATTCAGTGTTCGACAGCGAAGAAGAAGCAGAGGAAGTCGATGCTGGTGATGCAGAGACTGATGATGACGATCTGACTGACGAAGAAAAGGAAATTCAAGAGGTAGTGTGAAAATAACATGTTTTATTCTTCATCTTTCCTCCTCCTTTTCTCTGCACAGTAATGTCATGACAATAATGTCTGGCATGAAGAAATAACGTAAACTTGCTTCTGGGAAAATCTTACGAAAGCTGCTGCTACGATAATAAGAAAACTACAATGAGGTAAAAGTTTATAGTTGTTTGTGCTAGTGGTACAAAAATTTGGAGTCAGCCTCACTCTTTGCTGTAGATGAAAAAATGAGTATATGCTGTGCTGCATGCTACCTAGAGAGACACCATTAAGTCGAACAGGAAAGTTCAGGGTACTTATAACTGACTGTCCATTCTTCTGTCATCGATGAAAAAACACGAAGCAGATGGAGGAAGCAGGGTCAGTGGACGAGGAGTCGACCAAGTCGGACGAGGAGTACGACGACCTGGCCATGAGAGAAAACGGCTACTGGTCCGACGATGAGCAGCAGACCACCCTGATGAAGCAGCCCTTGGCCCCGGGCGCAGGAGGCGGTGATGATGACGATGATGATGATGACAATGCCATGAAGAAGGCTGACAACAACCTGAACCAGCTGCTGGAGATGGGAAACGACGGCGGCGGCGCAGAGGTGCCGTGCGCACACCCTCTCACAATGAACAGCGGGAACCGTGCCGATGAGACGGTGCGCACTCGGCCCGGAAGGGCTGTTGTAGCACCTGCACTGCCATCTGGGTTCCCATCCAATAGGTGCTGCTAGATCCCATCATCCTCACCTGAGCTTGGGTTAAGCTAGATGGATGTAGATAGCTATCTGGCTGTGTTGTTGTTCTTCTTGTTGTAAGATGGTAGCAAGTAGCACTCCATCATATGTTGTTGTATTGGTTTCTGAAGCAGATCAGGGAGGGGAGCAGACTATCCTTCCCTCCCTGACAGGATGGATCATGGATGGACATATAATCATATATATATACTACAATACATGAATAGTAGCAACATGAATATGAAGAATTCCCCTTGATTTATTGATTGATTCATGGCAGAAGAAGAGTTGGATACTTGCTAGACTGACTGACTGCGGCAATTGCTACTGAAAAAGAGGCAGATTTGCTAATTGGTGGTGGTCGTTTTGGCGCGGACGGGGACGGCGCCGGAGCCGTCGCAGGCGGTGCAGGAGCGGGTGGAGGAGCAGCGGTTGCAGTAGGTCCACTTGGTGGGGAGGCCGGCGGTGTAGCGGGTGGCCATGTTCTTGGCGGCCCGCCGCGCCCGGCCCGCCGCCTCCTCGCCGACCTCCTTGAACACGAAGCCCTCCCCTTGCACCGCAGGCAGAGGCCGCTCCCGCCGCAGGCGGAGCACTCCTCCGACGCCTCCTGCTTCTCCGTGGGCGCCGGCTGCTCCGTCTTCCGGTCGCCCCGCAGGAGCACGGCGGCGGCGACCCCCGCCGCCGCCACCCCGGCCGCCACCAGCGCCGTCTCCGGCAGCGCGCGTGGGAGGCCAAGGCGGCGCGCGTTCGAAGAAGCGGCGGGCCGGGTGGCGGTGGCTGTGTGGAGGACCAAGCAGCTGCTGCTGCGGCTGCGTGTGGAGGACGAGGCGGAGGCTGGCCATGGAGGCAATGAGCAAGAGGGGGAGGCCGCTGCCGCTGCTGCCATTGCCATGGCCATCGAATCTATCTATCTCTGCCTCTCTGCTTCATTATCCCCTCAGCTGGGTGGACAAGCACAACTGGTACCCGGGCTCTACAGAGACCCGTATTTTTTAAAGAAAATTCAAAAGTGTTGCTTGAAAGTTTTCAAAAGAAAAGAAATTTACATATGAAATGCATATGGATGGATGTTCTCTAATTACCTGTAAAATTTCGTGATGTAACATCATAGATCAGGAAAAAAGACGATATACATATTTCATCGTGAGTGGCCTAGGTTGTGGGCGTCGACAACGTTGGTCATAGGAACCGCCCGCGGCCGCTTCTTTTGTACCCCGGTGGCCGGCTGGCCGACGCCGGTTTACTGGCGTGGCGTTGAGGTCGATGCTGGCCGCGGCGCAGGGTGGCCACAGCATGATCACACTACCCTTCGCGCAAGGGGGAGAAGCGGTTCACTGCCAGGGCGTGCGGCGATGGAGCCCGCGCGGCGACTTCGCCTGTGGAGGGCAAACAACCACCATGGCGGTTATAATGGCCGGCGCGGGGGCGACTGAACCCTAGCAGGAGGAAGGCCTGCTGCGTGGCCTTGGCGATGATGGCCTTGTTCTCCTTAGAGCATCTCCAGTCGCGCCCCCGACAGGCCCCCCGGACTTTTTTAGCGTCGACGCCCAAAAATCGGCCCAGTCGCACCCCAGGAGCTTGTTTTTTGCCGGGTTGGGCCGAAATTGGCGCCGACGGACCGCTATATAAGCAGCGCGTCCCCCTCGCCTAAGGCCACACCCGCCCCGGTAGTGAGCTCTCTCCCACGCCGCCGACCTCTCTCTCGTCTGTGCAAGCCGCGTAGCGTTCCTTCCCTCTCATCATTCCAAGTCGCGGCGATGGGCAAGAGGTTCCCCCGCGATGGGCAAGAGGTTCTACGCGATGGCGGCGGACCAATAACCCGGCCGCCGCTTCATTGCCTGAGTGGGGCGTACCTCTGTTCGAGGCCAATCTTGGCCGTGGCCGGATATACCTGTGGCCGGGACGGTGGAAACTTAAGCGCCCGATGGCGTCGCCATCCCCGTTGCCGGCGTCGGCGTGCGCCCGACTAATCGTTGACGAGGTCGCCCGCGTCTTGGCGTCGGCCGAAGGCGGCCGGGCCCTCCAGCGATACCGCCCGGCAACCCACGAGGCACAGGCGGCGTACTTCCGGCTGCCGGCGGCCTTGTGGTAGCCTCCACCAACGGGCGCCCGGTGGTCGCGGTCAAAACGGCGAGGCCGCCGCTGTGGTGGGTGCCCCATTTGCACTCTCCACGTCGTCCCCGGCACCTCGGTAGCGGCGACCCGCCATTGGCGTACCACTGCCCACCCGGTCCCTGCTTTGGGCGGCGGCCAATGGATGCCATGGGACCAGCTCGCTCACTCTTCCTCCTCCCTTTCCTCCGGCTCGTCCGCGTTGCTTTCAGCGTCAAAAGGCGAGCCCCGCGAACGCCAGAAACGCCGCTTCCGGGCCGGCGCACCTGTGCCGGCATCGTCATCAATGAGGGCGGGCGCGCCTCCTCCTCCTCGGCTCCTCCCCGCTTCGTCAAGCCGAAGACGAAGCCGGGCCTCGCCGTCGTGAAGATGGAGCCAGGGCTGGCAAAGCGGCTTGACCTTGAAGTGGGCCGCGAAAGGCGGAGCAATTTGGGCCTTGACCACGACCTTGCGATTCGCGCTTAAGCGCGTGGCCTTGTATGACGACGCCGCCTCACTTCCGATCCCTTGAAGCGACCCCGAGGCGAGGCCCAGCGATGGCGTCGCGTGAAGAAGGAGAAGGACGACGACGGCGGCAACCTTACCTCTCTCGGCACAATTTTGTCCTGTAGTCGCGGCCCTGCTTTGTTTTTTTTAAGTATTTTATCTATGTAAAAAACTATTTAAATTCGCCGAGATAATGTAATGTTTCGAAGAATATTTGTCCCGTTCGCCGAATTTTAAACACATAACTGTTAAAAAAAGATTAAAAACAGCCGCTTGGGCCGACACTGGGGGCGTCGGCTGGGAACCAGATCGCCCCCCGGCCAATTTTTAGCGCCAGTTCGTCCCGAGGCAGCAATTTTTCAAGGCGGCCGCCTGGGGGGCCAACGGCTGGAGATGCCCCTAGTGACAACCTTATGTTGCACGGCGGCGGCGATAAGAATGGCCGGTGTGGGGCCACTGGACCCTAGCAGGAGGAAGGCCTGCTGCATGACCTTGGTGACAACGGCCTCGTTCTCCTGAACGGCGGCGGCTTTGAAGGCGGACAGGGTGGCGGCTTTCCCCTCCTCATCTTTGGTCGTCCGGCCAACCCTCTTCATCAATTCTCATCTACTACAACGTGAGCACCTTCTTGGGCTTCCTTCTCTTATTCGAGCACACGGGGCGGCGGGCATCCATGGCAGGAGGGAGGGCACGAGGGTTTTGGGAGGGAATGGCAAAAATGGCAAAAATGGTGCGTCCGGCCAGCCCGCACCAGGGCAGCGCTAATACACGGCAGGGAATTAAGCACGACGGCACAGATGAATGAAAGATGCACATGGACTCGAGACAAATACTAAACCAACAGTAATTCACACGGTCACTAGAGGTTGACATCGTGCATGCTTCTGATGCAAGTCCCAGCTTACAAGGTAACACCACCACCAAAATAATCAGGGCTGTTCATTCAGTCTTCCACAGCCCACAGATAGACAACACCACTATAGCGGCACTCCGCAACTAAGGTTCCAGCGAGCGCTCTTCGTTCCTCCCCACCCCTACAGGGGAACAACGGTAAGCTCGAACACCTGCTGGGCGGCAAGTTCGGGGGTCCAGGGAGCTCGACGGTCCCTTGTCGATGTGCTGCTCCCTCAAAATGCTGCAACGGATATAGTCAGTCATACGGGTGGAACATGGTCCTAAGTCAAAATACGACGCCGCGGAGATCTGGGGGGGTGACGGGCGCAAAGTCAAGCAGGAGCCCCGCCCGTCATGCCGTTCTAGGCATGATGGTGGCCTGAGCCTCCTGCGCCTTTGCTGGATCTTCTTTAGCTTCAGAGATGCCACCAGCTGGTTGCTCGTGGCGCTCCATTTCTGCAGGCTCATCTTTGGCGGGTTCAACTTTAGCTTCAGCCATGCCCTCTACTTCTCCAGCTCCATCCTTCACTTCAGGCATGTCCTGAGCTGACTGTCCTTGGTGCCTCTTCATTGCTGCAGCTTCGCCTTCATCTTCACACATATCTAGAGCTGGCTCTTCTTGGTGAACTTCCATTTCTGCAGGTTTGTCTTCGGCTTCAGTCATGTCCTCCGCTGACTCTTCTTGGCGCTCCTCCGCCTCTGCAGGCTCATCTTTAGGTTCACACATGTCCTGAGCTGACTCTTCCTGGTGCTCCTCCATTTCTGCAGGCTCATCTTTAGGTTCAGTCATGTCCAGAGCTGACTCTTCCTTACGCTCCTCCATTTCTGCAGCTCCATCTTCCCCTTCAGACATGTCCAGAGCTGATTGTCCTTGGTCCGCCTCATTTTCTGCACCTTCTTCTTCAACTGGAGACATTTCCTGAGCTGATTCTTCTTCTTGCTCCTCTGGCTCAGCAGGTTCACTTGGACCAGGTTTTCCTTTTTTTGGACAACCAGGCTTCCCTTTTTTCGGACGACCAGGTTTTCCTTTTTTCAGACCACCAGGTTTTCTTTTTCTCAAACCACGCCGGACACTTACACCAGGTTTCGCTTCAGACATGTCCAGGGCCGATTGTCCCTGCTGCTCCTCCATTTCTGCACCTTCATCTTCAACTGGGGACATTTCCTGAGCTGATTGTCCTTCGTGCTCCTCCGGTTCTGCAGGTTCAATTGGACCAGGTTTTCCTCTTTTCGCACGGCCAGGTTTTCCTTTTTTTGGACCAGATTTTCTTTTTCTCAAACCACGCCCAGGTTTATCTCGACCTTCATCGTCAGAGCTGGTGAAAGAAAAACAATATTTTTCATTATTTACAGAGTAAGCCATATCCTACTAAAGCACTTAACCTACTTAACCATCAGCGTATGACAGGTTCTCAGATCACAGTATGGGAGTTCTAAATTTTGTAAATCAACTGCTCAGTTATCTGCACAAAATTTGCATGGCAACAGCAGCAATCCATGTGGCACAGCTTTGTTTGGGGAATAATGAACATGCGAACGGAGTTCATTTAATTCATTTTCAAAAAGACCCTCAGCAGCACATAAGATCAACAATGAATCATTATTACTAACATAATAATCAGATTACAGATAAGATCACCACTGCACCATTACCTCTATAATAATCAGATTACAGATAAAGAGGCCCTACATAAGTGGATAGCATAGCAGTAGGCAGACGTACACAGGAACACTAATGTAGCATTATTTACACGTACCCGGAGTTGGTACATTTTATGTCATAGCACAAGCAAGTTCAGACCATGCTGGGAGTTGCCACTAACCTTTTATCGCCAGGTTTTTTGTTGATATAGTGAATGGCTTTCTTGATTGCATGAAAAGCTATCTTCTTAACCTGGCAGTTCAGATTGACACAGGATTTCAGAATTAGAATATAGTGCAGAAAAAATAGAGCATGAAACAGTTATGGAGATATCAAGAGTGGCATACTATGTATGAACAATAATGTTCATGTATTGTCATGATCAGGATTAGCATAGAGATAAATAAAAGGACAAATATGTAAAAATACAGCAGGAGAGAATGGAAAAATGGCATACCTCTAGCTTATCTTCACTCACTCTATGCCCTTTTGGAAGCAGACGAAACTCTTCTGTCAGCCTGATACACTCTTGTACATTCTCCGGAGAAACAAAGTCAAGTGCAACCTTTATACATGACTGCCCAAGAACAAAAGAAGCAGTTAACAAAAAGAGAGATGCTATATTTTTCTATATACATGGTCATACTATATTTTTCTATACTTAACTAGCAAACATGCTCATGCGTTGCAACGGGAGAAAAAAAATCTACGCGTTCTCCTACTAAAAAACATAACATAGAAAGTGCGCGATACGGGATGTGGTAAGAGAAATATGCAAACTTTGCTGTTCTTGTCTTTTTTGGCTCACATTGTAAACACCTAGAAAAACCTCATCTCGTCCATGTGAGAAGTTGGTGTCGGGGAGGACGAATCTTTGATAAAACAACAAAGAAAAAACATGCACAACAAAATTCTACTCCCTCCGTCCGGAAATACTTGTCGGAGAAATGAATAAAAATGGGTGTATATAGAACTAAAATACGTCTAGGTACACTCATTTTTCCGACGAGTATTTTTGGACGGAGGGAGTAATTATTCATGTGGTTACTTTTGACTCATTGGTGACTTTTTTTTTGGTTTTTCCTTTACCTTATGGGACATGCTTTCCCTTTAATTATACGCCATGTTCATTCAGCATGGTATGGCAAGTCGCCCATTATCCTCCTTGTATTAATGCTACCTCAAGAATTTATTTCTTCCAGATCTGATTGATGCTAATCCAAATGATGGTGTGCTGCCTGCAAGGCACCCCTTCTTTTTTTCTGCGAAATTGGCACCTCCCTCTTCTCATTCTCTGTTCGTTCCCGTGGTGGCCTCCTGATGCTCATGACAACTTGCGAAACATTTTTCAATTGCGGAGATTCGCTATAATGGACCGAGGTGGGACTACTTAACTGCACAATCCAATGTGTCATCTCCTTTCTAATACTATTAGGAAAACCCTCTTACATAATCACAAATATTTGCCACCTCAATTGGCTATCGGAGTCTACTTCGCACGGCAGCATGGGAGCTCACGTGTTCAAATCCCACACCACCCGCAAACAATGTTTTTTAACTGGCTCAACCTTTTGGGGTTGTGGCGGAAGGCCCAGCGGGGCGAGCGCAGGACCAGCTGAGCGACCCACCTGCCTGGCACGGCCCGTAAGAAACTAAGAATAGTGCAAAGAACGTACAAAAATTTCCCGACAGCACAAACCCTCTTTTTTCTGATTATGAAGTGCGGATTGATTCTAAAAAACATAAGGGGTTTTGTGTAAAAACGCGCACGACGGACCAAGAATACCTATTCCCTTTAATAGTAGGTAATAATAATAATAATAACTAGGTATAGATATAGATAGAATACGTTTGACTAGACAAACCTACGTACATTTTCATACTATATATATTTGATGTTCTCGATGTTACTATATTTTTCTATATACATGGTCAAACTTAAGAGGCAGTCATTTCTATTCAGAAAGGAAATCAGCAACTGTTTCCATGTGTGGCATATCATACCTTCAAATTTCTGACTTGGTGGGGACATCCTGCAGGAATAAAGACTGCATCACCAAGCTTCTGTTCAAATGTCCAAGGCTCAACTCCTGCATATGCAACGGGCAAAGAACTAGTAAGTAAATCACTGAAGTAATATTAATCTTCCAAAAGACATCATTATTCTAAACTAACCATATTCTTCCTTAAGCTTTCTTTTGTGCTCATTTGTTAGGTAAAAGCACTGGTCATGTATAGGATGAATAACCTGCAAGATAAAACAGTTACACGACATGAGAATAAGATGCAATACGGCGTTCCATGGTCAAACAGTTAACAGAGCTAATCACCTGCTTCACTGGTTCGTAGTTGTAATGCCTAAACTCCTCTGAATGCTTTGTTAGATACTCATGCAGTTTGCTGACGTCTTCCCGTCGGAATATATCCCACAATGCACCACCCTCTGGTTGGTTTCCCTCTGCAAGTGGGAGATCGTCTTTTGGCTCAAGATATATGGGAAATTCACGCATCTCATCTTCTGTGCTTTCTTTCTTTTTTCTCTCTGTGCTTTCTTTCTTCTTTCTCTCTCTTTTTGCTTTCTTTTTTCTCTCTGATAAATTAGAATAACGAGCACCACTTCGTCTGGGTCGTGTTTGTTCAAAAGTTAAATCTGTATTATGTGGAGATTCACTTTTATCTTCACTGCTGAAAGCACTACCCTCATCCTCCCTCTCGTTAACTGTGCCTTCTGCTATCTCCTTAGACATGGGAAGATCTGTATGATCCACATCACCTTCAATGGACGATCGCCCATTCACTGTCAAGTTTCCCTCAGCTTCATCTGCTAACACATCTTGGTGAGCCCCATCCCGCTCATCTAAAAGAGCATCAGATAATGGCTGCTTAATGATTGAGCCATGTCCAATTCCTTCAGGTCTCGGCGCCTTGATTAATTCAGCTACCGACATGTCACAATCAGAATCTATTTGTGAAGCTTGAAGATTTCTATCGTCTTCTTTTCTGGCCAAACTCTCTTTCTTTTTCTCAATCGCTGTAATCCTTTCTGCTTTCAGCTTTATTTCATCAGTATGTGTTAGGATATTGACCTATTTATACAATATGAAACAGGATATCAATCATAAAACTGAACAAGGAAATCAGAACATCGTCAAATGGATACGCCAAAACAGGGGAAAGGTTAATGTGGCAGCTGGGTGAAGTATGTGCCAAATATATCTTCACAATGTCTAAATTAATGTTTTTACTGTTTCTGAACAGAAGTGATCACCGATCCATCAACAACCAAGAGTCCAACAATGTGAACTGCTATGGCTAGCATTAAAACAAAACCAAAGCATGCATACTTGATTGAAAGCAACAAAAGCAACTCAGAACCTACAGGCAGTTACACACCTACAACATATATAGGTGATATTTATCTACAACTCAAACTGCATGTATAGATAATCAAATCTCCTAGCTTGTAGTGGTGGACACCAGGTTGCAAACCCGCATACCAAGGCTTGAGTCTAACTTCTACCCTAATTACTCTTATCTCTTTTTTGAAATACCACAGGGATAAAATGTAAACATAACAACTTCAGATTCAGAATGAACTAGATGGCAATCCATAATGAGTACATATATGAATGGAAGGACGCATAGGAAATATCAAATTATCTACCGCATCAGACATGTCGCAATGAATCTTGGTGACCGAATCACCAATTCCTAACTCCTGAGCTACGCCATAGGCAATGTAAGTCTTTGGACCAAGATCTGGCTTTATGACATCAGGTGGTAGCTTCACTGCCAGATTAAGAGGACCAGATTTATGATCTGTATATTCACGAAATGGCAAAGCGAATCTGAACTCGGCACCATGACGTGGCAACCGCTCCTCAAATGAGCTGTTTTGTGGCCAATCTTTAAGCTTGAGTAACAAGGGCAAACCCTCTGGACCAACAGCCCCACGAGAATACCCATCAAAAAAGAAGTGAGTGTTCAATTCAACCTGCATTTCAATTCACCAAAAGTAATGGTAGTATTAAGGATATTTCATGTCAAAATAAAAATGATCAAGATGCTAAGTGCAACATAAGAAATCAAGTTCAGAAGAAGCAACCATAGTACCCCAACTGTGCTTAACCATGTTGAACATACAAGGAACACTTGGGACTTGCCCACCACCAAAAACACATCAGTACATGAAAATATAGATGGTATGCACACAGAAACAAAAGTTATATTCATAGGTACTCTGTTAACTTGAATTCTTATGTATTCGCAGACATACATACACCTACATTCCAAGAAATTCTCCATGCTCATTAGTATCAATCTTATAGAAACAGAATCACAAAGTTAATGAAAGCAGAAGATACTCTGCATCTAGTAATTGAATGAATTTCAAAGATCTATGCATCCAGTATGCTTGCTATCAGTTTTCACAGGCAATTCTACTGATGCTATTCTAAAAAAGAATAATCATCATGATGCCAGTTACCTCAATCCACGACAGGCACTCAAGAGCTGTAACACATAGCCGCTCACGTTCATCCTTTTCTTTCTTTTCTCGTACAGCCCGCCACATAACCATTGGTTCCCAGCTCAACCCAGAAGTTAATTCAAGCACATCACGAACAATAACAGGCTCACCCTTCAACCAGTGCTCCTGGAAATGATCTAAAGCTCCATTTTGAACATCTCTAGCATTTGGGCAATATATGTAGTTGTCACTCGAATTCTCTCTACAAGCCAGTTTCTGTGATGTCACATCACCAGAGTCAGTGACGCAGGAACATTTTGACCCTCCCACCTCCAGCACTCTTTCATTGTTGCCCTCTGCAATGGCCTTCTCCAATAAGTCAGAAACAGCATTCTCCTCCAACAATGACTTAAGTTCAAGAACAGAATCTCCACAACCACCAAATGTAACTGGCGGGCAAGGTATGCTTCCGTTGCTATTTACCCTCCATTGACTCAAAGCAGCACTATCCTCAACAGGAACTGCATTGTCCATCAACACGCCATTCTGTCCATCAGAAATCTTTTGACTCACTGAGTTGTCATCACTACTTGTCTGTTGCAAATCTTCCTTGCCTTCTACCTCAGGTTGTGTAAGGACCATGCTACTTGCAGCAGCAGCACTATCCTCAACAGGAACTGCATTGTCCCTCAACAGGCCATTCTGTCCATCAGGAATCTTTTGACTCACAGCGTTATCATTACTAATTGTCTGTTGCAAATCTTCCTTGCCTTCTACCTCAGGTTGTGTAAGGACCGTGTTGCTTGCAGCAGCAGCACCAGGACAGCGCCCAAGACGAAGCTCCCGGCAGCAAATGAGGCAGAGATCATAGGAACATTTATCACAGCTTCTGTGGAAGTCAACTATAGATGTTCTGCAGTTGTTACTGCCCCAGAGAAAACTATGAATTAGACACCCAAGAACAACTAATTTGCACACTTCAGAAAGGAAGAAAGACTAACCAGTATATCCGCTCATTTTGCGCAAAATTAGCTTGTGGAACCTTCACGTCGCATGCATCAATGCCTATTATGAAAACAACATTAGAAACAGCAGAGCTAATGGAGCACTGACTGACTTATTATTCCTAAATAAATGACAAGTCCATCCTGGAATGCATACAGTCAAAATTTTAAAATTCGGATAACTAATGAACACAGAAATATTTTTATTTTTTTACAGTATCAACTTCATATCGATAGAGAAATAAATGATCATTAGGTTGTATAAAGTCAATGCCTGAAACGACGAAGGGAGAAGGTAGAATCATGTTCTTAAGCAAGGAATTGACAAACGGACATTTTTAACCAGCCAACAGTAATACCTTTAATTGTTGCCTCAACAATTTTCTCTTGCATCTGCTCGTGGTGGAAGTTTTTCAACCATGGGAGCAGAAAGTGTATAGTTCGATGAGAGAATTTAATTTTATCTTCACGAGATACTTTCCATTTGTCAACCTGTGGAACAAATAAGAGGAACAAACAAGTAATTTAGTTTTGTGCTATTATTCACGCTGACTAACTATTTCAAATCTTAATGAATGGGCAGAAGTCCCACCAACTTCAGTGCCCCCCAAAAGTAAGCTTTTTTATTATAAAAAAAACTCTGCCGGTGGGGTAAGACCGCCCCACAGCATTTCACTATGAAGGGACTCTCAGCCAACCGACCAAGAGAAGGCCCTGGACCCTGGCATCGCCCTATAGGGCTACACCGTCACCTGGGCCAGTGACCAGGGCCCCTTCCCACATCATTGCCACAGGCACAGCCATTAGCAGGGGAGCCAGCGAGGGACCTCTTTTTGTGCCACCAGGGTTCGAGCCCTGGCCGGCAGCTCCCTCACCTGGAGAGCTTACTGTTATGCTATAACAGCATTGGCAGCTCTTTTTACTATACACCGCACTACAGTGGAAAACACAAATTTAAAGCAAACAGGAATGCATGTCATTTGCCCCTTCACGTCGAGTCAGGATTACGCAAGTTATAGAGGCATGGGAGTATCAAACATAGTGCAGACACCAGATAGGAAACAAATTTGAAATGAAGCCTGAAACACGAGGCTGAAGGCATACCTTGCTTATTATGTTTTTCCGCAGGCAAGTCTTGCAGTTGCAATTATTGCGACAAAATGGACAACTATTCACAAAGTCATCTTCTGTTAAATGAGGATACCTGCTCAGATCATGCCACAAACACAAGCCAGGTCATTTTGTTAACAAACACATCATGGTGGCTGAACAAATTACTTACAAAATAAGAGATGAAAAAAAAACACAAGTGCTATAACTCTACAAAAACAGGCAGGCAAATGCAACAGAACCAGGTGCCCAACATGAATGGGTTTAGAGGGGGCACAAACCAGCGATTTATGCACAGCATGCAGTATCTCCTCATATATTCTTTGCAGCCCATACATGCTACGACTCTTCCATTGTCATTCCTCTGGCATTGATGACACATGTTTGAAGTTCCATCTCTCTTTTTTGTATCCTGCAAATGCCAGCCAAAAACAAAAACATGTCATGTGCTATGTACATACTGGGAAAGGTAAAGGCTACGATGTGAGCAGGTATTCGGAAAATGTAGGCACTTCTTATGTAAAGTATTTCACGTCTATTTCTTTGGTAGCTGAAGCGTTGCTTAGAGAATGCATGTATATTGCCGGTTACACTTCTTGTTTACATATGTACAAAAGCGCAGGAAAATTAGAATATGTGTCTGTCCGCCTAATATATGAAAAACATACC
The DNA here is from genome assembly GCA_021605145.1 of Aegilops bicornis. Classification (NCBI taxonomy): domain Eukaryota; kingdom Viridiplantae; phylum Streptophyta; class Magnoliopsida; order Poales; family Poaceae; genus Aegilops; species Aegilops bicornis. The sequence continues at coordinate 12,745,924 of CM038674.1, read as the reverse complement.
AGCAACTAAAAAAATTATTACAAATAATGGACAAACTACATGAGCACACAGAGTCATAATCATTCATCCACCACTCATTACACCTGAAAACTGAAGCGGTGGCAGTAGTATTAACAAGAAAGGTAGAAGGAGCTTGCAACCTTAGGTGGAGGATTCAGCGTCTTCCTAAGACGCAGCATGAGCCTGAAACTCAAGTGAAGAGGGTCAGCAACAGGATCCCACTTGCGTTTTCTTGCTGGTCTCAAGTTCTGCGTTCCCCCTTGTGCGCCTTTCTCCTGTAATAGAGAAACCCATCATGAGGATGAAACAATGTAAGGATTACTGCTTTCTAAAATATAATCCAATCCATGAAATTTGCATGCTATAAGGAAAAACAATTACCTCAGCAGAATCCTGCGATAGCATCTCTTCGTTACCCTTGTCCACACCGTTCTCCTGCAACCCAGGACCAACAACAAGCAGCCGTTGAGGATTTCAGGAAGCTCCGCCGAAGCTCTTCTACAAGGAAAAGTTGGCGGGGAAACATACTGACCGCGGTAGAAGGAGGCAGCAACTCCTCGTCAACCTCCTTTGCGCCGTCGTCCTGCCACCACGACCAAGCAACCATTAAGCGTTTATTTAGGGGGAGCTGCTAAAATCCGCTGGTATGTCTTCAATATTGTGAGTCGCGGCGCGCTTCAAACCCTAGTTCATGGATGTGCTAGGCGAACATACTGGGCGACACCGACCACCAAACCCTAGGTCAGATTACGGCGGCCTGAGCTAAAATCCCGCAACCAGCGCTCCTCCCGGACGCAGGCGAGAAAAAGGCAGGAACGAAACTAAGCACAACCCAACGAGACGGCAGCAGCTCCCGGAGCTCGCACGGAGACGCTCCCCGCCGTGGCGGAGGAGCGACAGGCGGCCGTCCACTCTCGTCGAGCTCGGGGTGGAGGGAGACCTAGATAACACAGCACGGCGCTAGATTACCTCGGCTTTGACGGCGGGCGTTCGTCCGCGCCCGCGGCTCCCCCGGCCGCGCCCGGCTCGCCTACCCCGCCCGCGCCCGCGCCCGCGCCATCCCGCGCGTGGGCTCCTCGGCGGTGGAGGCGGAGGGGAGGTCCGTGAGACCTAGGTCGTCGTCGGTGCCCCCGCCGCTCGCCTCGTCTGCGGCCGGGGCCTCCTTGCGCGGCCTCCCGCGCCCCCGGCCCCTTCCGCGGCCCCGCCCGCGCTTGGGCAGGCACATGCTGCTGCTGCTCCCCGGCGGCCGGCAGCCGGAATCGGAGGGGTCGGCGGAGAGGGGTTCGTCGGGTCGGTGTCTGGGTCTGGGTCTGGGTCTGGGTCTGAGCCGGAGCAGCCAAGTCGAAGTCCAACTCGAACCCGAGGACTAGCAGGAGACCGACGGACGGACGGGAGAGCGACACGAGTCTTTATCGCCTCGACGGCACAGCTGGGGCGGGCCCACCTGGCAGTGAGCGTCACGGGCTCCAGCCGGCCGGCCGGACGGGACGGGACGGCCCCTGGGCCCGCGGAACCGACCCGGCGCGGGGCTCTCGGCGGGTGAAGTGGGGGCCCAGCGGCAGGGACTCGAGGGGTACGATAATAGTAAATGGGAAAGAATAATGAGATCCCACGCTGCCCCGCCGGTGGTTTTTCGGGGCCGAGCGCGCGTGCGCGTTTCGAAACTTCGAAAACTGGTGGCGCCGCTTGCCGCCGGTTCTTCGCGGCCAAACCGCGCGGGCCGGCGCAGGAGTCCCATGGATATCACGGCTTCTGAGCGGGCTTTGACCTCGTTAGCGTGCCGTCAGAAAAAAGTAGAATGTGCTAGATTCCCTCAAAAAAAAAAGTAGAATGTGCTAGCGATTGCAATCAACCCTTACCAGTCGGATTCAGCTAGGAAAAACAATCCGGCTATACACATTGGCATAATTGCTGATGGCATTAGTTAATTACCTGATGCTATATACTAGTACCTCCGTTCCTAAATACTCATCTCCTATATTCACCTCCGTTCCTAAATCGTTGAACGTTTAGTGGATTTTTTTTTCAAGGAACGTTTAGTGGAGTTGACATGTGAATTCAGGCGCACGATAACCATACATATCCCTGTCCGGCTTCCTAGTAATAGACATGTCAAGTGCAGCAAACAGCAACATCTATCTCGATCATAATTTAAATATAAGCCAAGTATATATTATCGAATGTAAACTCCATTACCAAGCGGTCCGCTTGGTAAGATACCAAAAAAAGTTGCAATCGATAATAAATGAATGTAAACTCCATCGATAAAAAGTGACCGCGTGAATTGAGTATGTACTCCCACGAGAAGGGTAATGATGGACGGATGATGTTCCCTACACGTTCCACGGGTGAGGCAGAAATGTGCGACACACGTTGGCCGGCTCTCTACATTGCCAGTCTCAGGGCGGCGAGTCTCCTTGTGTACTACTAGGGGCGTGCTGGCGAGGCGGAACTTGGGCGCCTCCCTCTTGACGAGAATGGCAGGGGGGCGATGGAAGGGTTTTCCTAGCCGGTGAGCGGATCGGTGCAGGTTCGGAGGTAAATTTCCCTTTGTCACATTGCTCGGATTGGCACGACTCTAGATTGTGCGGGCCTCGGTTGCTTGCCCGATGCGCGCTGCGAGGAGTGGGAGGTTGGGTGATTCCATGAATGTGCGGTGGGGCTGGATGGCAATTACTCCCCTCTAGAGCACGACTACGCCATACCCCCCACAAGTCCATTGTCATTCCACCTTGTGGCAGCAAAAATCTCTCATCTCTGTCTAGTTCCCGTTCTCCACTGCTTTTTGACAAGTGGTGGCAGATTAGAGGTTGAAGATGGAGTCAAAGATATTGGATATCGCAGGTGGAGATGAGGTGAAGATGAATCGGATGCAGGAGATCAGTTCTTGGTTTGCGACCAAGGACAATCTGTATGAGGCGACGTGCTTGATCTGCTAGAGGCTGATAGTGGAGGAGGACGAGAGGCTATCACTGGAGGGGCAAAGCAAGCTCCCCACACGCAAGTAGAGCTACGGTCCATGGAGGAGGCGGAATCGAGTATCCAAAATAGGAGTGGAAGTGGGCGCAAGTTCCAATATCACCGACGCCTTCACGTGCCAGCAGTTCGAGGTTGGGGGGGGTGATGGCGCTCCTTGCCGAGAACAAGGAGATCCTCATTACGATTGTGGAAGACGATCCCAGAGTCCATGCAACAAAACTCAAGGAGGTCACCGCATTTCCCGCGGCGTTGCCCCTGTCTACTAAACTTGGCTTGCTCCACGGCAGTGAAGTAGGGTTGTCCCATGCCGGCAACAGCTATGGTTGATGGGTGGGGAGGACTCCGACAAGGAGGAAGTGCAGTCGTTCGGATATGAAGGTACCTTTTGTTGCTACTCTAGATATCTGCATTCTCCTTTGTGAAATTGTGAAGAGAGAATTGCACATAGAAGAAGTTGAGTCGGTAAATTGCAATCTAGAAAATAAAAAATGATGCAAGACATCTTTCCGTCTTAGGATATGGCATTGCTCTAAGTGAATTTAGCCAAATTGAAGATAAGGAAATTTTATAAAGTTTATTAGTTGTGGGATAAAAGTCAAGAACCATTTGGTGCCAAAAACATCTCGGGCATCCATGATTTTGGTCCGAGGAGATGGTTGACTTTGGAGATTAGTTTTGAATGATTGTGAGGTTGTGAGTTGCCTTGGGGGGAATGGGGGAAAATTGAAATCTATAGAGATAATTGAAACCGAGTTGACAACAAGTGTGTTGTTGGGCCAGATATAGTTGTCTCTTTTGATCCAGGAGGCCCAGGTCTTGGTGGGTTAAAAATAGATTTTGGCAGTCCGCTTTCCCTTTCTTTTGGTTACTTATAAATAGCTTGCCTTTACCCTAGGTTGTGGATGAGAGTGAGTTATCTGGCGAGTTAGGGTTTCACTTTGTGAGCTATGGCGACTTGCAAGTGAGGATATGGATGGGAACTTTAGCTTGAGACACAAAGGCGCTCAGAGATTCGATAATGAAGGGAGGGGTAACTATAAATATCGTAGGAATTAAGATGAAGGATACGAATTAGACACATAAATCCAAGAGCAAAAGGGTGATCTGGGTGGGAAATCTGGTGATTTAAGTAGAAATTAACTGGCAATTTCATGATCAGCGAGGACCTCACTCGAATGGCGGTGATGCCCAAGCCGGTGGATCTCTTCAACAGGACGGCAAGAAGAGTGCGGAAGGGAATTTCTTGCAGCAAGGAAACATGTTAATATTGGGACACCTTGAGGCTGGGTGTGAGTTTGGTACTACAATGCATCAACAAGACTTCTATAAAGTGATGGATCCTAAGGGATGACCATCTGTTGCAAATATTATGGACTAGGTGTCAACAAGGGTGGAGATGGGCTTGGCATTAAGCATAGATGCAAGCGAGAGTCTATAAAGCGTATTGCTTCTTGTGAAAAGGTGTTACATGTGGAGAATAATGCCAATGACATATAAGGCAAGGTGGGTGGTGGCATTGTTTTAGTGAAAGGTGAATAACAACGAGCCAAATTAGGACACGACAAAGCTTAGGGAGAGGAGATGTGTGGTGAACCGCATATACCAGGCACAGGGTGCTTTCTTAAGGCCATATGGGTACTTGTGCAGTCAATGAAACCTGAAGTTTGGCGACTGTAGATTGTTTCGACAAGAAGACTATGGAGAGAAAATAGTTGTAGCTTGTGGTTGATGAATTTTCACCACCTTTTATTGTTTTCCATTTATTTGAGACAAACATGAACTTGGTTAAGCACAAAGGTGTAAAAGCATTGGAAGGTAATCTCAGCGACAGACTTGTTGTGTAATAGACTAGTTCGGAAATAATGTGAGTACTCATCAAGAATAATTATATAAAATTCATAATAAGGGAAAACACAATGGGGAAATTTCACAAATCATAATGTATTTTTTGGAGGGGCAGTAGTAAAAAAAAGGGAAGAATCAATAGGCAGGTAGGCTGTCATTCAAACAAGAGTTCGCCGATTTTTTTTATTACATGATGGAAGTAATTTTGTAGCTACTACAGAAATAGAAGCCTGCCCTCAGTGCCTAAGACTTCAATGCCATAGGTCGCCCGAGCTGGTTGCAATGCAAGCTATGGTGCCACCTTTATTCATCGAGCGGAAGTCGTACATGTCTCCCGAACTATTTGATCTCCGGAGGATTCTCATTGTTGCTAGGTCCTTGAAAGGGAAACCATAGGGGTTAAATTCAAATGAAAACTATATATCACAAGGAAGATTATTAAATAAAATTAAGTTCTTCATAATAGATGAGGAAACTAAAATTTCCTGAGATCAAAGCAATAACAAGAGTAGTGGATCCAGTAGTTGTGATGGGGAGCCTCGAACCATTTCCAACTATAATATTAAGGGGAGTGTGCATGAATGAGGAATAAGACTTGTTTCGTCGATGTCCGAGGAGGCTTGGTCCATGAACCAATCGTTGGTGGAGTTGGGCTAGTGAGACATTTGTTATTCGAGTTTTCATCATGTAGCATGCAACATTTTTTAAAGCCAGTATGATCTAAGTATAACTCGACATAGGCTTGGGATGGAGTGCTTGGATGAGGGTAGAACCAGCAGGAATGGGAAGCATCCAAGCACCACGCCACTAGCTTTAGTGGGAAGGTCGCCAACCATGGAGCGAATTTTACCGACCAAGGAAATTAGGGATGTCCATGTTGTCTATGGCCCATGTGGTTGGGTGAGCCACGTCTATGACTTCTGATGCGCCTATGCTCCGAGGAGCTTCCACTGGGACAACTGTGATTCAAATGGTCATTTATGGAGCACATTCATTGTCTCGTTCCCTGCTGTCGTGCTCCTAGAAGTTGGCGATTGCATCACCACTTTTTGGCAAGAGTTGTTGATGGTGAGTGTTGCAGTACCCTCGGCGTGCTTGTGCCAATACATTGTGATTGCCTTAATAAACAACGATGAGTGTGCCTAGACGAAGGTGGGAAAGGGCAAATGTAGGTGGAGTATGGAGGCCATCACCTGAAATATGTGGCCGAGGCCGCAAATCATCACCAATGTGAGAGGGTTGTCGGTTACCAGTTTCTCATCATTGGCGAGGGAGTGAACGAGTGCCCTAAGGCACCCGATGAGTGGGTGGCGATGATCATGTCACCTTGAAATGTTGCCTCGAAATTGGTGCCAATGTGGATCGTGCAATTGGTAAGCTTGTCATCGAAGAACACGTGCAGGTGCTACCACATGGCATTGGCTATGTTCTCTGTTGACATGTACACATCGTATAGCTCACTAGATATCATAGCATAGCCACATGATGATGATGAGATCTTCCTTGTGCCACTTGATGTCTCAAGATGCAAGATCATGCTCATGCTTGAGGTTAAGGCAGTTGAATTTGGTGTCCACGAGTTGAAAGAGATGCTTCCACTTGGTGTAGTTTTTGGTGGCCAAGTTGAGTTTGAATGGTGATATTGGTCCGATGCATGGAAGGATGAGAGAAGGAAGAGTTTCTTACACTAACATGGACAATCGTAATGTTGTCGCCACGGAGGACTTGGCAAAGTGGACTTGGTGCTAGTGGGGGCGTGGTAGAGTTCTCACTCATTGTGAAGGATTAGAAAGGAACTCTTTGTGATGCCAAGAAATTTTACGGGAATCAATTTTTATTATATTTATGCTTCGGGTCATGTATATATACACATCACATATTAATTCAATAGTGAGCTCTACAACCTAATTAAGTACATAATGGTCGTCGTTAGGCATGGGAGCATCCTAGAGTGTTGGAGCATAAGGTGGTGTTGATATTGTGCATCTATTGAGATGAGTGCACACCACAAAAGATTGATGGCTCTAGGAGGTGATAATCCCTTCTCTCATCCATTGGTGGAAAGAAAAACAAAGTATTTCCCAACATCTAGCATAAGTGTGTTCATTGGAACTGGAGATGTCAAGAGATTTGTCCCCCGAAGACTTATGAGGGAGGGGTCGCGAGCGAGGAGAATTTGCTAGACTTCGGCATATTTTTTCAAGGAGAACCCAACGACGAATGTTCCACACCATGATCACGAGCTTTGTAAACTATTTTCTTTCATGGGAAAAAACATCACCAGTGCTAAGGAGCTGATGATCAAGGTAGAACACCACAAAGGAACATAAGAGAAATGGGTTTGCATGTGACAACACACATATGCATCCAAGCAGTTGAAAAAAAAAGCACTACAGGAATCAAGAAATTTGTTGTCTGCTTAAACATTCTTTGCCATCAACTTGCTGACGATAAACAAAGTCAGAAAAGAGCTACTTTGCCATGAGCTTTTCCTCGGGCGGACAGAAAAGTCTTTGCCGCCAGCCAAACTCCGTCTTTGTCGTCAGCCGAATAATAACAACCAAAATCCGTCTTTGCCGTTAGCCTCAAACATCACAGACGGCAAAGAAATGGGTAAATATTAGAAAAAAACACAGTGGTGCTGCTCTTCCTCCTCTGTCAAGGCTGAAGTGAGATAGGGTCATTGCATCATCCTCCTCGCGGGGAAGATGCTAGACGGCATAAATATGGCAAGGAGGCGGGGTGTTGGCGCCGGGTTTGAGGTAGTGCCAAGGAGGAGGTGCAGATTCAAGGTGCAAGTGCAAGGGCGAGCCACGAGTCTTGTCGTCAGGGAGTTTTGCAGGCTTCGTGGTCGGACGGATCCATGTGCAGGGAACTTCGGTAGGATGAAAACGTGTCAGGGGTGATGGAGGGACCTTCTGGGTGGCAGGCATGTCCTTGAGGAGAGAGAGACAAAGATGCAGGAGGAGAGAAAACATCTGAGAGAGGAAGAGCCGGAGAAGAAAGGAAGGGAGGAGGAAGGTGAAGGAGACACGCGATGGGCGACAGTACTGGGTGGCTTCGGCCACTGTGTAGCCTCCCATGAGGAGAAGCGGCGGTCTCGAATTGTCAAAGAAAGGCGCGAGAAGGAGGTCCTCAGGCGGCACCGGGAGGGAGGTCGTGTGGCGGTACGGTGCGAGGGCTGGGCAAGAGGTGGTGCATCGACGCCGTGATGGAGGTGGTGCGGCGGTGCAACATGGGGCAGCAGGTGGGGTGTAGCGACGCAGGGTGGGATAAGAGGTGGTGTGGCGGCACGCGTTGAGATGGAGGTGCGACGGCAGTGCGGCATGGGGAAGGAGGTGGTGCATCGGCGCGGGGAGGGAGGTGGTGCGACGGTGTGGGGGCGGAGGTGGTGCAGCGTCGGGAGAAGGAGAGAAAGAGAGAAGGGGCGAGGTGCTTGTGGGGTGGGGTTTGGGCAAATGCGTGCGTGCGTGGGTGGTGTGGTGCCACGTCATAAATCTACGTGATCGATCCGTGGGATGTGCTTTCTCTTTGCCGACGACCAAAAGAAACCGACAGAAAGTCTGTCTTTCTATCACCAAATAAAAGCAGACGGCTAAGCTTGTCTTTGCTGCTAGTCAAATAAAAACATCTGAAAAATATGTCTTTGCCATCTGTCAAATAAAAATAGACAACAAAGTGAGCCCTTTTCCTACATTAGAAATTTGTTGTCACTTTTTCTCTATTTTGCCGTCAGCCCCGCCGAAAAGCTAATGGAAAGAGCTCCACAGACGGCAAATTTCATGATACCTGTAGCAACACACACACACACAACCCTGGTACAACTTGTCATCAAGTTATTAAGGAGACTTGTATTTGATACTTCCACTCTAACTCATGGTGCACATGAGTGCACCGAAGATAAATGACGGTGCGCTCCAAGATAGCTTAATGCATAATGCGATCGTCCACCATGCCATCCCCTACCTTACATAAAATAATGAAAGAGGGCGCACCATGTTCTTGAGGGTCTTCAATAAAAAGAGATGGTGCCATGAAGCCCCTGATCTTAGAAGCGAGCACCCTCATCTGAAAGAAGGCCTCGGATGTCTTATTCATAGAATGATGACTATAACAAGCCATGAACACGACATCAAGATGGTTCTTCTTAGCAACCGACGTCTTCCGTGTGCTAGAGGATGAAAATCCCGATCACCGGCTTAGCATTGTCGATTTTGAGCTCACTCTAGCATTTGTGGCGGCTGCCAACTCTTGCACCACTTTGCAGCTAACATGGGCGGTGTTTGGATTAAGGTCTAAGGACTAGAAAAGGGTGAATAGTGCTATAAAAATTATATCCTGGTTTTAGGGTAGGAAGTTTTAGCACAAGACAACAAGGACAACACAAGCATAAATACTTAACAAGCATCTAGTTATAGAACATGATAGGATGTCAAGTGACCCTAACCATCTAGGATGCGCTCACCAGCCAAGAGTAACAAGCAAAGAAAAGTCGGTGATAAGAACTCCGAGAATGATCTTCAGTCAAAAATTCTCTCAAGAATCAAAGGGGTCACTCTCACAAGAATAGGAATTTCATGAAAGAGATAAACTAGAGATGTAGGTATGCAAGAAAGGGGAGTTCTTGGGCTTGGAAGAATCGAAGAAGTGAAGATGGAACCACCCAGAACTTCTTTTATTCTTTTCTCACCTTGCATTTATCTTCCTATATGTCTTAAGTGTGATGGAGTGGATTGGCTTGCAGAGGTCGACTGAGTGAGTGAAATGACTAAGGGTGGAAAGGATTGGTTGCAACCATGGATGGGTATGATAGGCTATTTATGGATAAGTTCCAAAATATAAATGTTTTGCAAAAACTAGGTAACCATGCTTGGAAGGACTAGTAGTAATTTATGGAACAACCAAGACAATTCAAATAAATTTGAATGGCCACAACAATGTTCAGAGACCGAATAAAGTAAACCATTGAGAAGTACCAAATGAATGAATAAGTGGAGGTTTCGACTGAAAAAGGTAACACATTTTTGGCAAAGGCAGAACGACTCAGAAAGTACCATGTAAAACCAATTGCTTGGTAGTACCATAGTAGAGGGAGTAGTTCTTAGAATAAGAATCTACAGAAAAGAGCAGCTCGGAAGTTTTGATTGAAAGCGAAGTGAAATTACCGGACATATATTTTGCCCGACAGACAAATAAATTATGACAACTTGAAGTTGCCGACGAGAAGTATTGTGGTCGAAAGCGACAGAGTACAGAAAATACTTCAAAGTGGATTTCTCAGCAGTTCCGGAACAAAATGAAACTACGAAAACAAAAGTCTCAGCAGTTCCAGAAAATACTGCAGTCGTTCGGATATGAAGGTACTTTTTGTCTGCATTCTCCTTTGCGAAATTGTGAAGAGAGAATTGCACTTAGAAGAAGTTGAGTTGGTAATTAAATTGCAATCCAGAAAACAAAAATTGATGCAACATCTTCCCGTGTCTCAGGATATGGTATTGCTCTAAGTGAATTCAGCCAAATTGAAGATAAGGAGATTTTATAAGTTTATTAGTTGTGAGATAAAAGTCAAGAACCATTTGGATGCCAAACAAATCTCAGGCATCCCTGATTTTTGGTCTGAGGAGATCGTTAACTTTGGAGATTAATTTTGAATGATTGTGAGGTTGTCAGTTGCCTTGGGGGAATGGGGGCACTTTGAAATCTAGAGAGACTAGAAGAACGCCCGTGCGTTGCAACGGGGTCACATTAACTTTAAGAGTTCAATATTAATATACTCATACATATCAAGTGACATTGGCGACCTTTTTTACCATCAAATTCTCACACACACTCTCTCTCCCTCCCTCTTCCTCACTCTCTCTCCCCCTCTCCCCTCTCTCTCTAACACACACACATATCCATCTTATTGGATACACGACCATAATCCATCTATTTCACACACACATGCTAGTGCATAACAATATGGATTATGTGTATTATATTTGCCGCCACAACTGAGGAAATTAATTTCATGTAAATGGGTCAGCCACAGCTCCAAGAATACGTGGAGGAGGTGGCACGGTCGGTGCATCGACGCCGTCCGGCGTCCACGCCACGGGCCCGGCTTCAAGTGCGTCTGTGCAAGCCACCCACGCGGATCCTTCAAGTGCCGCTTCCACTGCACCAACTCCCGGGGCCGGGAAGCCGCCCTTCTTCGCCCCTTCACGGCCCGCGGCCAGCAGTGCCCAGCGGCACCAACCTCGCGATCCTCGTCCCCGGCACCGTCGCGACCAGTGGCCTTGGCCCAAGCATCGGCCTCGGGAATCAAGAACGCTCGACAACGGAGAGGGAAGGGAAGATCATATACATGTCATAAGAAAGGGAGTTTATTTACTGCTCCCTCGATGTATTGTTTCCTTTGTTTGGAGATTGATTACCATCCGTGAGTTAAGGTAAGGTTAATGTGATTGGGCGACTTTTCTGAAAATCAATTATTTGTTTTCTAATTAATGTGATTGAGTGATTTAAGGTAAGGTTAATTAATTTAGATTTGATCTTTAGAGATTGTTCGTGATTGATTCTACATTACCAAATAACTTGCGCCGATATGGAAAGTTCTGATCTTTTCAGATTTCTTTTCATTGTGTGAGAGGGTGACGAAAATAAACCGATGAAGTGGGAGGAGGGGCGAAAAAATCTAAAAAAACCCAGCGAAGGTGGGAGGAGGTAGCAAAAAAAATCATAGGAGGTGGGACGAATGACATAATTAGTAAACAATTTCAGCGACAAAAGGATAAACAAATTGGATTTTTAAAACAAAACCTGCACCTGCACAAGTGGCTCACTCTTCACTTTTTGAGAAAAAACTTCCGAATAGCAATCTTGGTGAGTGATCTCGACCGGGTTCGATCGGCATGGCGTGTCGTTCCTCCAGGAGTGGGTGCTGAGAGGAAGGATGGTGAAGCACCATTGTCAATCGGCCGGAGCTGCATCGTCATTTGGATCGAGCATGGGCGAGATCGAGATGGTAGAGGTTGAGGAATTTGTAGGGCGTGAGGGTTTAGGGTGGGCATCACGAGAACTCACCCATATCTTGGGAGACGGCAGACCCGAGGTGCAGTCGTGTTCGTGCTTGAGGGCTGCCACATGCTGTCCTCGCCGCCATCGCTTTGTCGATGCCACTTCAGCGCCACGAGCATGGGGCCGAGGGACGAAGGGAAGAGAAGGGAAGGAAGCGAGCTAATGACGTACCTATGTTTGGTATGTAATACCCTCCATTAAGAGTAGATATTTTCTTAAAATCGGTTATTTTGTTTCCTAATTAATGTGATTGAGCAATTTAAGGTAAGGTTAATTAATTTAGATTTGATATTTAGAGATTGATCGTGATTGATTCTTTCACATAAAGACATTACTAAAAATAACTTGCACCGGCATGGAAAGTTATGATCCGTTAAGATTTTTTTCGTTGTGTGAGAGGGTGACGCGAAACTAGACCCGGTGGGGTGGGGAGGGCGAAAAAAACCAGCGAAATAAAAGCGGTTGAAAGTGGTGGGGACGAAAATAAACCGTCTGAGGCTACCAACTGCTTCATTAGGAGTAGAGATAACAGCGGGAGTTTGGGCGTGTGCGGGACTCGATCGCGGGTTTTTCTTGGTTTTTCACAGCTGAGGGGGAGGTGGGAGGAAGTATCAAAGAAGTACCAAAAAAGACCGGGTGAGGTGGGACGAAAATAAAACCCGGAACGCGACCTTCCAACTGAGACATTAGGAGTAGAGATAATTGAAAACCAAGTTGATAGCAAGTGTGTTGTTGGGCTAGATATAGTTGTCTCTTTTGATCCAGGAGGCCCGGGTCTTGGTGGGTTAAAAATATATTTTGGCAATCCGCTTTCCGTTTCTTTTGGTTACCAATAAATAGCTTGCCTTTATCCTAGGTTGTGGATGAGAGTGAGTTCTCTGGCGAGTTACGGTTTCCTTGTGAGTCGCCGGCGACTTGCAAGTGAGGATATGGTTGAGAACTTTGACAAACACAAGGGCGCTGGAAGATTCGGTAATGAAGAGAGGGGTAATTATAAATATTGCAGGAATGAAGATGAAGGAGACCGAAATAGACTCATAAAACAAAGAGACGAAAGGGGTGATCTGGTTGCGAAATCTGGTGATTTAAGTTGAAAGTGGCATTTCATGATCCGCGAGGACCTCACTCGAATGACGGTGATGCCCAAGGCGGTGGATCTCTTCAACAGGATAGCAAGAAGAGTGCAGAAGGGAATTTCTTGCAGCAAGGAAACATGGTAATCTCGGGACACCTTGAGGCTGGGTGTGAGTTGGGTATTGCAATGCATCAGCAAGAGTTCTATAAAGTGATGGATCCTAAGGGATGGCCATCAGTGGCAAATAGTATGGACTGGGTGTCAACGAGAGTGGAGATGGGCTTGGCATTAAGCATGGATTCAAGCGAGAGTTTGTAAAGCGTATTGTTTCTTGCGGAAAGGTGTTACCTATGAGAATAATGCCAACGACATATAAGGCAAGGTGGGTGGTGGCATTGTTTTAGTGAAAGGTGAATAACGAGGAGCCAAATTAGGACACAACAAAGCCTAGGGAGAGGAGATGAGTGATGAACCGCATAGACCAGGCACAGAGTGCTTTCTTAAGGCCATATGGGTACTTGTGCACTCAAAGAAACCTGAAGGTTGGCGACTATAGATTGTTTCGACAAGAAGACTATGGACAGAAAATAGTTGTAGCTTGTGGTTGATGAATTATCACCACCTTTATTGTTTTCCATTTATTTGAGAGAAACATGGACTTGGTTAAGCACAAAGGTGTAAAAGCGTTGGAGGGTAATATCGACAAGAGACTTGTTGTGTAATGGACTAGTTCGGAAATACTGTAAGTACTCATCAAGAATAATGACATAAAATTCATAACAAGGGAAAATACAATGGGAAAATTTCACAAATCATAATGTATCTTTTGGAGGGGTAGTAGTAAAAAAAAGGGAATAATCAATACGCAGGTAGGGCTGTCGTCCAAATTGGCAAGAATCACAAACAAGAGTTTGCCGATTTTTTTTATTACATGTTGGATGTAATTTTGTAGCTACTATAGAAACAGAAGCTTGCCCCAAGTGCCTAAGACTTCAATGTCAGAGGTCGCCAGAGCTGGTTGCAGAGCAAACAATGGTGCCACCTTTATTCATCGAGCGGAAGTCGTAGATGTCTCCCGAGCTATTTGATCTCAGGGGGATTCTCATTGTTGCAAGGTCCTTGAAAGAGAAATCATAGGGATCAAATTCAAATGAAAACTAAATATCACAGGCAAAAATTATTAAATAAAATTAAGTTCTTGATAATAGATGAGGAAACTAAAATTTGTTGAGATCAAAGGAATAACAAGAGTAGTGGATCCAATAGTTGTGATGGGGAGCCTCGAACCATTTCCAACTATAATATTAAAGGGAGTGTGCATTAATCGGCAATAATACTTGTCTGATCAATGTCCGAGGAGGCTTCATGGTCCATGAACAAATCGTCGGTGGAGTTGGGCTAGTGACACATTTCTTATTCGAGTTTTCACATGTAGCATGCAACATTTTTTAAAGCCAGTATGATCTAAGTATACCTCGACGTAGGCTTGGGATGGAGTTCTTGGATGAGCGTAGAATCACCAGGAACGGGCAGCATCCAAGCACCAAGCCACTGGCTATAGTTGGAAGGTCGCCAACCATGGAGCAAATTTTACCGACCAAGGAAACTTGGGATGTTCATGTTGTCCATGGCCCATGTGGTTGGGTGAGCCACGTTTATGACTTCTGATGCGCCTATGCTCCGAGGAGCTTCCACTAGGACACCCGTGATTCAAATGGTCATTTATGGAGCACATTCATTATCTCGTTACCTGCTGCCATGCTCCTAGAAGTTGGCAATTGCATCGCCACTTTTTGGCAAGAATCGTTGTTGATGGTGAGTGTCGGAGTGCCCTCGGTGTGCTTGTGCCGATACACTGTGATTTCCTTAAGAAACAACGATGAGTGTGCATAGACGAAGGGGGGAAAGGGCAAGTGTAGGTGGAGTATGGAGTCCATCACCTGATATATGTGGTCTAGGCCGCAAATCATCACCAATGTGAGAGAGTTGTCGGTTACCAGTTTCTCATCGTTGACGAGGGAGTGGACAAGCGCCCTGAGGCACTAGTAGTAGGTGGCGATGATCATGTCACCTTGGAATGTTGCCTAGAAATTGGTGCCAATGTGGATCATGCATTTAGTAAGCTTGTCATCGAAGAACACGTGCTGGTGCTACCACATCGTGTTGGCTACGTTCTCTATTGACATGTACACATCGTATAGCTCTCTAGATATCGTTGCATAGATCCACATGATGATGCTAAGATCTTCCTTGCGCCACTTGATGTCTCAAGAGGCAAGATCATACTCATGCTTGAGGTTAAGGCAGTCGAATTTGGTGTCCACGATTGAAAGAGATGCTTCCACTTGGTGTAGTTTTTGGTGGCCAAGTTGAGTTTGAATGGTGATCTTGATGCGATGCATGGAGGAGAGGAGAAAGAAGAGTTTCTTACACTGACATGGACAATCAGAAGGTTGCTGCTATTAGAGGACTTGACAATGGACTTGGTGCCAGTGGGGGACGCAACAAAGTTCTCACTCATTGTGAAGGATTAGAAAGGAACTACTCTAATGCCAAGAAATTTTCTGGAAATCAATTTTTATTATATTTACGCTTCTGGGTCATGTATATATAGACATCACATACTAATACAATAGTGAGCTCTACAACCTAATTAAGTACATAACGGTCGATGCGTTAGGCATGGGAGCATCCTAGAGTGTTGGAGCATAAGGTGGTGCTGATGTTGTGCATCTATTGAGATGAGTGCACACCACAAAATATCGATGGCTCTAGGAGGTGATAATCCTACATCTCATCCTTTGGTGGAAAGAAAAACAATGCATTTCCCAACATCTAGCATAAGTGTGTTCATTGGAACTGGAGATGTCAAGATATTTGTCCCCTGAAGACGTATGAGGGAGGGGTCGCGAGCGAGGAGAACTTGCTGGACATTTGGCATGATTTTTTAAGGAGAACCTAATGGCGAATGCTCCAACCATGATCATGAGCTTTGTAAACTATTTTCTTTCATGGAAAAAAATTTGCCAGTGCTAAGGAGCTGATGATCAAGGAAGAACACCACAAACGCACCTACGAGAAATGGGTTTGCAAGGACAACACAAATATGCATCCAAGGAGTTGAAAACACACACTACAGGAATCAAGAAATTTGTTGTCTTCTTAAACATTCTTTGCCATCAACTTGCTGACGATAAACAAAGTTGGAAAAGAGCTACTTTGCCATGAGCTTTTCCTCGGGCGGATGGAAAAGTCTTTGCCATCAGCCAAACTCCGTCTATGACGTCAGCAGAATAATAACAGATGGCAAAGAAAAGAATCTTTTCCATCAGCCAAAATCCATCTTTGCCATTAGCCTCAAACATCACAGACGGCAAATAAATGGGTAAATATTAGAAAAAACACACAGGGGTGTTGCTCGTCCTCCTCTGTCGTGGCTAAAGAGAGATAGGGCCATTGCATCATGCTCCTCATAGGGAAGACGCCAGGCGGCACAGATATGGCAAGGAGGCGGGGTGTTGGCGCCGGGTTTGAGGCGGTGCCAGGTAGGAGGTGCGGATTCAAGGTGAAAGTGCAAGGGTGATCCCTGGGTCTTGTCATCAGGGAGTTTTGCAGGTTGCGTGGTTGGACGAATCCATGTGCAGGGAACTTCGGTACGATGACGACGAGTCACACGTGACGGAGGGAGCTTCCGGGTGGCAGCCATGTCCTTTGAGGAGAGAGAGAGAGACCGAGATCTGGGAGACAGAGAAACACTGGAGAGAGGAAGAGCCAGGAGAAGAAAGGGAAGGGAGGAGGAAGGTGAAGGAGACACGCGATGGGCGGTGGTGCTCCGGTGGCTTCGGTCATTGGTGTCGGCCTCCGGCTAGGAGAAGGCGACTGTCTCAGGTCATGGAAGGGCGACGAGAAGGAGGTCCTCGGGCGGCACCGGGAGGAAGGTCGTGTGGCAGCGCGGTGCGAGGGCTGGGCAAGAGGTGGTGTAGCAACATCAGGGTGGAGGTGGTGCGACGGCGCAGCATGGGGCGGGAGGTGGTGTGGCGACGCAGGGCGGGGCAAGAGGTGGTGTGGCGGCATGCATCGAGATGGAGGTGCGGCGTGGGGCAATAGGTGGTGCAGCTGCGCGGGGAGGGAGGTGGTGCGGTGGTGTGGGACAGGAGGTGGTGCGGCGCCGGGCGAAGGAGAGAAAGAGAGAAGGGAGAGGGGTGCATGTGGGGTGGAGTTGGGCAAGTACATGCGTGCGTAGGGGTGGTGTTGTTCCACGTCATAAATCTGTGTGATCGATCGGAGGGTTGTGCTTTATCTTGCCGACGACCAAAAAAACTGACGACAATATCTTTCCTATCAGTCAAATAAAAACAGACGGCTAAGTCTGTCTTTGCTGCTAGTCAAATAAAAACATACGACAAAGTCTCTCTTTGCTGCCAATGTCAGATTTTCAAGCTTTGAATGTGGATGCATCTTTTTCTGTGAAAGATGGCTGTAACATCCCAAATTTCCTATTTGGAATGTTTTACAATTATAGCTAAGCATCTATGCATTTTGTTTGAATTTGAGTGGCATTTGAAGTTTCAGAAGTTTTTGGAGTTGTTGGAATTTGAATTCAAAATTTGGCAAGTGGGAAACATTTCAAAAACTAAGCCTGATAAATACTTGTCAAAAGTATGAGAGGAGCAAACATGACACTCCAAAAAAATATCAGAGGAAAACATTGCCAAAAGATTTGGACTCAAATCTGAATTTTATTTGAATTTGAAAAAAATGGATTTTCATAAAGTTTGGATTTTGCCTTTGGAAAAATGTTCAAATGAAAGGGAATATTCCCCTGATCATTTTGGTATATATATACCCTATATAAAATATTTATAGATATTGTTTTATTTCTGTTTTTGTTTTATTTAAAAAAATAAAATTTTTAAGAAAAAAAAAAAAACCCGTGCCATGACTAAACCACCCAATGACCAGCCAGTGACCCTTGGCCCGGCCAGTAAGCCCACTGGCCAGCCAATGACCGGCTCCCCTCTCCCTCGGAAAGCGCTTCTGCTGGCCTTCCTTCGCCTCGCCTTTCTCTCTCTCACCGACACCCTGCCCCACCACCTTCTTCCTCCCACGCCAACAAGAACCGCGCCGCTTCATCGGAATCCCGAGATCCCGGATCTCCTCCCTATCTCCTCGCCCGCGATTGCCCCCTCCTCCAAGTCGAGGCCCTCCCCTATATATACCCCTCACCCCGTTCCCTCGCCCCTCATGAGCCCTCTCTCCTCGCTGCATCGCTCACGGAGCACCAGCGCCGCCCGCCGCCATTAGCTCGTCCCGACCCACCTGGCCACCCGAAGGCTCGTTGAGCTCCACCAAACCAACCCACTCGCCACGCCGCACTCGCCGGAGGCCCGCCGTCGTCCCCGACCACCGAAGCCAGCATAAAGGTCGCCCAGAAACCGCCGTCGACCGTCGCGTCGTCTTGCCCGCTGATGAAAGTCGCCGGAGCCCGTCGCCGTCCGATCTGTAATCGACGCATAAGATTAGATCCCCAGAAGAAATATGGTTTTATTAGGTTGAGTGTTAGTGAACCGGTTTATTTCCGGTTTAGATCGGTTAGTTAGTTTTTTCTATTAGACCGGCCGACTCGGTTTAAAACCACGTATGTAGTTTAGTTATTTAACGTAAGCGCTAGATAGGCCCATTAGCCCGTTTTTCTTTTTAGTTTTTGTTTTCGTTTTCTGTTTTAACAGAATAGTTTCAGATTTGAAAAATTCATATCTTTTAATCTACTTAATATTTTTAAGTGATTCTTTTTTTGTTGGTTTGCAAATTTCTTATAGTTTCTGCAGAAAATATAATTAGACATGTTAAAATTATTTAAAATTGCTTTAGTTTAGATTTAGACAGAATAGTAATTCTGCTATAAAATGAGTTAGGAATATTATTTTTTAGTGATTTTGTTTGTCCCAACTTTATTTTGACATGGCCAGACCATAGAAATTAATTTGGGTATTTTAGGATTAATAAATAAATAGTTTTAAGCAGAATCTTATTAATCCTAATTAATTAACTAGCTACTGTTTTACTATTAATTTAATTAGTACATACATTTATTTTTAACATGTGATTGATTATTCTAGGATAGTTTCTGTCACTTTATAGGATGAACTTTTATTTATGATTAATAAAAGTTTTATTTTATTTTTCTTAATAGAAATTGAATTAGGCCTAATAGGAGTTTCATAATAGATTTTAAATTAATTCTTTTGCTCCTAGATGCTTAATGAAATCTTTTACATTTAGTTAACATAAAAACCATGATTAGGTGATGTTAGGAAAATTTTTGCTATATAAAACTATTCTAGTTATTGTTTGAAGTAGGAAAAACTTTGAGTTGGTTTTCCTTGAGTTTCCCTTTGGATTTTGATTTGGTTGTTTTGGTGTGTTATGTACTTTTGTTATGCTATTGTGTTATGTGATCCTATGCTATATGCTTATTGTGATTATTGTTTGTCTCGGTAGAGTTTAGGAGTGCTTGAAGCTTGCTACTCTGAATCTTTAGCCTACGAGGATCATCGACAAGGCAAGTTTTGATCATGTTATTTCTATACCTATGTTTTTGTGCATTAGAAATTGTCACCACCCCACCATGCATGCAGTAGTTGAAATTTTGAAGTTATTAATCTTGAGTAGTATCATGTGGTAGGATGAACCAATCCCTTGTTACCATGACCCGGAACGAAGTAGTTTACTTTGCTATGCTCGTGAAGCGGGTTTTGGGTTGAGGAAATTCATAAGCAAGATGTGAGAGTCAATGATGATGACCACCCCATGAACCACAATGATCAAGATGGACTTGAATTCACTCTTGGAGTGGAGGGCAGTTGGCGGGCACCTGGAGAACCCAGTGGATGGCGGGATGCATGGAGAAGTGCCATGACATCTTGCGGAAAGCTTCACCCAGCCACGAAGAGACGGATGGATGCCCCATGACCGGAAGCTTACGTGCAGACCGCAAGCCATTATGGGCTCTGGCTGGGTCAACCCTAGTAGTGACGGCTGGGCGGTACTACGAGATGTAGAAGAACGGTAGGATTGGATGGTACCGCGGTAGCGGAAGAACTCTTTGGAAGACCTGTTTCATTCGTCCGTCTTCAAACACCATGAAGTGCGAAGACTTTAAAAGGAGGGAATGATTCTTATGCGGGAAAGTCATAAAACCTCTGCGAGTTAAAGATCTAATCGATTAAGCCGTGTCCCGGTTCTACGGACAATTTGAGCCTCTGGAACTTGGAAGTATTGGAAATCTCAACACTAAAACTAATGAATTAATTTGAGGGGATTATGACTTAATAATTTGGGAGCGAGATATTGGTTGGCGGAACCATCTCAATAACTACCCACAATTTGTAGTAATTTGCAAGCAAGTCCAATTGTAGTAGGAGAAAATTGGCTTTTAGCAAAATGATGAAACTTAGAGCTCCACGGCCAAAATGCATATAGTGTTAGTAACTTTATCATTGTTATTCTTCATGACTTGCCCGACTTATTCAAAAAGTCGACCTACATGGTCTGCAACATCTTATGTTGCTTGAGGTATATTCGATCGGGAGTGAGGCTACGCTCATCGCTTGGCGATTGCCCTTTGAGTCGGATGGACTCGCTTTACTTGACGCTTCCGCATCATTAGTAGTTTATTTCTCTTTTTTTGTCCTTGATCCGATTTTATTCACTTGTTATAATGACTCTTTATGAGAATAGTTTAATATAATTAAGGTGTGTTTGAACTTTTATTACTTTATCGATGTCTTGTGAGTACCGGCCATGATCTTGGGATGAAATGCAGAACCACGAGATTTGACCGATTTTGGGTCAGTCGCTCTCTGAGAGATGGTATCGAAAGCACCACCGCAATGACCGTAGGGCGTAACCCCTAGGATCGGAAAGCCATAGGAAGAGACTATTTATTTTATGTCCTTATCATTCCGTAATTCTTCCACTGCTCATTTCTCGACTTCTCTCCGATTTTCAACCTTCTAGATGGCCGCCGAGTTCACCCCAGTTCTTCTCTAGGAGTTTTGCCGGCGAGATGAGGCGATGCCTTCGGCAAGAAGCTGGTCGAGATGGTGAAGAAGCTGAAGATTGCTCTACCCTCGATCACCGGGAAGCCAACCAATGCACTTCCGACGGATACCCGTTCTGAGTTGAAGTGCATATCGAGGAGAACCTTCTGGAGGTCACACGGAGCCTATTGACTTTGAGTTCACCGACTTCAAGCTGGATCATCGGAAGGGACATGGCGATCTATCGTGCCCTTGGACATCTCCGAGAGGAGATCTGAGGCAGGCCTCGATCCCTCGAGACCTCGCCATGGTTTCTGCAGAGCAAGGAATGGAGATATCATCCGTACCATTGAGGGCGACTCCATTCTCTCTTATGTCCAGGACTTGGAGTGTCTCCTCGAGAAGCAGGAGATTCGGACTTCGCCCGTAACTTCGAAGGCACACAGGAGGCTATTGTTCCGTGAACTGGAACTAGAGGAGAAGGCACTGCATGAACTTCCTTAATCATGAGGAAGAAGTCGCGGACTTCATGGAGAAAGTCGACGACACGAAGATGAAACTTGCCGCAATAGAGGAAAAGATGGACTTGGGAGAGGACCTTTTTCCAGTGGAGATGATGGACCTCTCGTGAGCAATGATCAGGATTATGAAGGGAGTTCCACTTTGGAGGAAGCCGCCAAGAGGAGGCGCCGCATGTAGGACACCACACCGGAGGACATCGCACCCGAGAGGATGCAAGGATTATTGATGAAGACATTTTAGTCGACCACCATGTTATTTTACTTTTTAAATCGATCAGTTAGGGCCGATATTTTCGATTAGTCATGAGCTTTTTGTAATCAAGATTGAACCATGTTTGAGTGGAATGAATAAATGATTGGTGTGTTTATGTTTGTGCATTCATATGGGTAGTGTTATTTCTCATTAGACCATTGTTCTATTCTAAATTTCTCATCCACTCCAAAACACCGGATGCCTCAGGGCGTGACACGGTTTTCGCGGAGCTCACCCGACTACTCCGGCAGCAGAATGCCCTCATGCGAGATACTCATTCTGAATCGTAACAACAACCACAATCCACCGCCACCACCCCCTGTTGACAACTTATTTCGATTTACGAGGCTGAATCCGCGATGTTCTCTAGCGACCGAGCCGATTGTGGCCGATGATTGGCTCCGCAAAGTCCGAAGAGAGCTAATCAACGTTGGATGCGATGCGAGAGAAGGTGCGCTTTGCCGCACATCAACTTGATGGACCTGCAGCTTCTTGGTGGGAGAACTACACGCCACTTATCCCATTGGTGCCATCACATGGGATCAGTTCCAATGAGGCCTTCCGCACCGCTCATGTTTCAAGTGGAGCCATGAGTGCGAAGAAGCGCGTGAGTTCCGCAACTTACGCCAGGGGAACCGTCTTGTGGCGCAGACGTGGATGAGTTCAGCAAGCTAGCTCGTTCGCCCGGATGATGTGGCCCACGGATGCATAAGCGGGAGAAGTTTCTCGAGGGACTCAATGATGAGCGGGCATGCAGCTTGTGGTGGCTACCTTCAACAATTACCGGAGCTGGTAGACAAGGCCACCATACTTGAAGGCAAGCAGCAGCAGATTGAAAGCCGCATAAGCGGAAGTACAGCCTGTGGGAAACACAACTCGGGAGCTCAGTGAAGCCCGTTTTGCACCATACTCGGGAGGGCACATCCATCACAACCATGGAGGTCATAACCATGGAGGAAATGGGAACAACCGCCACCGGGACAACAAGTCGGGCAATGGCAATGGCAATGGCAATCAAGATCGTCCTGCCCGACTCGAAGGATCTGAGCCACATCACTGTTTCAAGTGCGGAAGAGCAGGGCACTCATGCCACCGATTGCCGGAGGCCAAGCGGAGGAATGGAAAGCGGCAATGGAAGCTCGGCGCAAAGAAGCCTAACCCGTTCCCTCGTGCTCGGGTGAACCACATTGGCGTGGAGGGCGTCTATGATCAACCGGAACAACGTGGTTGGTAAGTTTTATTGAATTCACGTTCAATATTGGTACTCTTTGATTACGGTGCAACGCATTCATTCATATCAAGGGTAGTTGTGGAAAATGCAGGTTGCCCACTAAAACCCTTAGAAGCCCCTTCGCGTCGATTCCGCGAGAGGAGAAATGATGGCGAGCTTAGGCTGTCATGCAACCCTCAACATCGGGAACCATAAATTTCCCTTGAGACCTCATAGTGTTGGAAACCCGGACCTTGGATGTAATCCTAGGCATGGATTAGTTAGCCGAAGTTTGAAGGGAACATAGACTGTGCCCGCAAGTCTATTACACTCACCACCCCGGGCAGAAGAGGATCAAGAAATATGTAGCCGAGCATAACCGGATGAAGAATCAGTGCATTCCCTCACGGGAGTTGTTAGGAGGAAGTGCCCGATGGTGCAAGACTTTCCGATGTTTTTAGGAGGAATTACGAGAATGCCACCCGGACGGGGACATTGAATTTCTGATTGAGTTATTGCCAGCACAGCCCCAATATCCAAGAGACCTTATCGGATGCCACCGAGCGATTTGAAGGAGATCAAGAACCAAATTAACGAGCTATTGGAGAAGGGATACATTCGGCCAAGCTCATCACCTTAGGGAGCCCAGTTCTTTTGGTAGAGAAGAAGGATGGAACCTTGAGAATGGTTGTTGATTATCGTTCGTTGAGCAGCGTGACCATCAAGAACAAGTACCTCTCTGCCGATGATTAATGATCTATTTGATCAGCTAGTTGGAGCCAAGGTATTCTCCAAGATCGATCTTCGATCGTGGTATCATCGATTGAAGATCCGTGAAAAGGATATACCCAAAACAGCATTCACTACCGTGTATGGTTTATATGAGTATACCGTCATGTCGCTTTGGATTGACTAATGCTCTGCATACTTCATGAATTTGATGAACAAGGTATTTATGGAATATTTGGACAAGTTTGTCGTGGTGTTCATCGATGATATCTTGATTTTCTCCAAGAGCGAGGAAGAGCATAAGGAACATTTGCGTCTAGTTCTGGAGAAACTTGAGAACATCGAGTTGTATGCCAAGTTCAAGAAATGTGAATTCTGGCTGAAGGAAGTCGGATTCCTCGGACATGTTATTTCAGAGAAGGAATAGCGGTGACCCCACCAAGGTTATGTCGATCACCGATTGGCGATCACCCACCACGATCAAGGAGATCCATGATTTTCTCGGACTCGCGAGGATATTATCGGAGGTTTATTGAGAATTTCTCGAAGATTGCCAAGCCCATGACTAATTTGTTGAAGAAGGAAGCCAAGTATGTTTGGACCGAGGCTTGTGAAGCCCAGGTTTCGAAATTGAAGAAACGTTTGTTACTGACCCAGTCTTGATTTTGCGGACATACACAAGGATTACCGGTATATTGTGGCGCTTCTCGTCGGGGACTTCGGAGGAGTACTCATGCAGGAAGGAAAAGTTGTAGCTTATACCTCCAGGACAGCTCGACCACCACGAGCTGAATTATGCCACACATGATTTGGAGTTAGCGGCCGTAGTGCATGCACTCAAGACACAGAGACATTTCCTTATCGGAAACCATTGTGATGTTTACACGGATCATAAGAGCTTGAAGTATATTTTCACGCAGAAAGAGCTGAACCTCGGAAGCGAGAGGAGATGGCTAGAGTTAATCAAGGACTATGACATGAGATTGCATTATCACCCGGAAAGGCTAATGTTGTAGCAGGATGCTTTGAGCCGTAAGAGTTATGTGAATACTCTTATAGCGGGAGGATTACCCCAGAGTTAGTCGATGACCTCGAGAGATCTCCGGCGGAGATAGTTCCGAGAGGATATGTTGCAACTCTGGAAGTTCAGTCCACTTTGGCCGAAAAGGATTCGTGAAGCCCAGTCGGACAAGGAAATTGATGAGATAAAGAAAAGATGAATGAAGGAAAAGCTAAAGGATTTACGTAAGGATGAATACGGAGCTATATGGTTCGAGGATCGCATTTATGTGCCCAATGATCCCGAACTCGGGAAGCATAAATTCTTCAGAGGCTCATGATTCACCGTACTTTCGATTCACCCAGTAACACCAAGATGTACACTGGATTTGAAGGAAAGTTTACGGTGGAGCCGGTATGAAGAGGATATTGCGAATACATAGCGGTATGCGATGTTTGTCCAACGAGTAAAGGCGAGAACATCGAAGCCAGCAGGGTTACTTCAACCTTTGCCGATTCCGATTGGAAATGGGAAAAACTTGGAATGGATTTCATCCGCGAGGATTGCCCGGGACCCGTTCAGGTTATGATTCCATCTGGGTAGTGGTTGATCGTTTGACCAAGGTAGCTCACTTCATTCCGTGAAAACTACCTATACGGTGCTAAGTTGGCCAAGATATACATGACCGAGGATCGTATATGCGCATGGAGTTCCGAGGAGTATAAATTATGCGATGAGGAACACACGGTTTACCTCAAAGTTTTGGAATCGATTGCATGAAACTTTGGAGTGCGAGGCTGGAATTCAATCTGACTTTTCATCCATGAGGACGGATGGACAGACCGAGAGAGTCAACCAGATTACGGAGGACATGTTGAGAGCTTGTGTGCTAGACTATGGGTCTAGCTGGGATGACAATTTGCCATACATGAGTTCTCATACAACAACGATTATCAATCCGATCTGAAGATGGCCCTTTCGAAGCTCTATCTACGGAAGGAGGTGCGAGAACACCATTCTTTGTGGGATAGTGTTGGAGATCGATCACTATTCGGTTCCGACCTTATTAGGGGATTCGAAGAGAAAGTCAAGCTGATTCGAGATAGACTCAAGATAGCACAAATCGAGACGGAAGAGTTATGCCGATGATAAAGCGCAAGGAAGTGACTTCTGAGCGGGAGACCGAGCATATCTTCGTGTGTCTCCACTTCGTGGAATCAAGAGGTTTGGGGTCAAAGGAAAGTTAGCACCCGATTCATTGGCCCCTACAAAATCCTCGAGCGTCGTGGAGAAGTTGCTTACAAATTGGAATTGCGGAAGGATTGTCCGGAGTTCATGATGTCTTCCATGTTTCTCGGTGAAGAAGTGTCATGCCAACATGGCCGATGTTCCGTTGAGAGACACGGTGCCCCTAGAGGCCATACAGCTTGACAGCGGTGATCGACCTACAAGGAGAAACCCGTCCGATTCTCGAGACCATAAGCAGAGTCACCCTTGACAAGGTCATCAAATTTTTCAAGGTCTTTGTGGAGTCACCACACGAGGAAGAAGCCACACAGGAGCGAGAAGAAGACCTCGCTTCGAGATCACCGCACCTATTGCTAGCCAACCCGAATCTCGAGGCGAGATTCATCTTAAAAGAGGTGGTAGGTTTGTAACATCCCAAATTTCCTATTTGGAATGTTTTACAATTATAGCTAAGCATCTATGCATTTTGTTTGAATTTGAGTGGCATTTGAAGTTTCAGAAGTTTTTGGAGTTGTTGGAATTTGAATTCAAAATTTGGCAAGTGGGAAACATTTCAAAAACTAAGCCTGATAAATACTTGTCAAAAGTATGAGAGGAGCAAACATGACACTCCAAAAATATCAGAGGAAAACATTGCCAAAAGATTTGGACTCAAATCTGAATTTTATTTGAATTTGAAAAAAATGGATTTTCATAAAGTTTGGATTTTGCCTTTGGAAAATGTTCAAATGAAAGGAATATTCCTGATCATTTTGGTATATATATACCCTATATAAAATATTTATAGATATTGTTTAATTAATTTTTTTGTTTTATTTAAAAAAATAAAATTTTTAAAATAAAAAAAAAAACCCCGAGCGCCTAAACCACCCAGACCCAGTAGCCATGACCCAGCGCTTGCCCAGCCCCGGCCGGCCCACAGCAATGACAGCCAAACCGGCTCCCTCTCCCCTCGCCTTCTGTGGCAGCCACCCTTCTCCTCGCCTCTCTCTCTCTCCCGACACCGGGCCCCCACCACCTTCTTCCTCTGCACTTGGCTAACCGCTTGCCGCTCATAGGAATCCCAAGATCCCAGGATCTCCTCCCTATCTCTCGCCCGCGTGCCCTCCTCCAAGTCGAGGCCCTCCCCCTATACCCCCTCACCCCGTTCCCCTCGCCCCTCGCCGCCCTCTCTCCTCATTGCATGTATCGCCCGGGACACCAGCGCCGCCCGCCGCCATTAGCTCAAGTCCCGACCCACCACAGCCACCCCGAGCTCGCCAGGCTCACCAAACCAACCCTCGCCACGCCGCTTTTCATGGAGCCCAGCCATCGTCCCGACCACCGAACCCCGCCCCTTGGCATGAGGTCGCTTAGAAACCGCCGTCGACCGTCGCCGTCGTCTTGCCCTTGATGAAGTCGCCGGAGCCCCGTCGCCGTCCGATCTGTGTCGGCACGATAAGATTAGATCCCCAGAAGAAATATGGTTTTATTAGGTTGAGTGTTAGTGAACCGGTTTATTTCCGGTTTAGATCGGTTAGTTAGTTTTTTTTTCTATTAGACCGGCCGACTCGGTTTAAAACCACGTGCGTAGTTTAGTTATTTAACGCCAAAGCGCTAGATAGGCCCATTAGCCCGTTTTTCTTTTTAGTTTTGTTTTTCGTTTTCTGTTTTAACAGAATAGTTTCAGATTTGAAAAATTCATATCTTTTAATCTACTTAATATTTTTAAGTGATTCTTTTTTTGTTGGTTTGCAAATTTCTTATAGTTTCTGCAGAAAATATAATTAGGCATGTTAAAATTATTTAAAATTGATTTATTTTAGATTTAGACAGAATAGTAATTCTGCTATAAAATGAGTTAGGAATATTATTTTTTAGTGATTTTGTTTGTCACAACTTTATTTTGACATGGCCAAACCATAGAAATTAATTTTGGGTATTTTAGGATTAATAAATAAATAGTTTTAAGCAGAATCTTATTAATCCTAATTAATTAACTAGCTACTGTTTTACTATTAATTTAATTAGTAAATAAATTTATTTTTAACATGTGATTGATTATTCTAGGATAGTTTCTGTCACTTTATAGGATGAACTTTTATTTATGATTAATAAAAGTTTTATTTTATTTTCTTAATAGAAATTGAATTAGGCCTAATAGGAGTTTCATAATAGATTTTAAATTAATTCTTTTTGCTCCTAGATGCTTAATGAAATCTTTTCTGTTTAGTTAACATAAAACCATGATTAGGTGATGTTAGGAAAATTTTTGCTATATAAAACTATTCTAGTTATTGTTTGAAGTAGGAAAAACTTTGAGTTGGTTTTCCTTGAGTTTTCCCTTTGGATTTTGATTTGGTTGTTTTGGTGTGTTATGTACTTTTGTTATGCTATTGTGTTATGTGATCCTATGCTATATGCTTATTGTGATTATTGTTTGTCTCGGTAGAGTTTCCTGAGTGCTGAAGCTTGCTACTCTGAATCTTTAGCCTACGAGGATCATCAGCAAGGCAAGAAGTTTTGATCATGTTATTTCTATACCTATGTTTTTGTGCATTAGAAATTGTCACCACCCACCATGCATGCAGTAGTTGAAATTTTGAAGTTATTAATCTTGAGTAGTATCATGTGGTAGGATGAACCAATCCCTTGTTACCATGACCCCGGGACGAAGTAGTTTACTTTGCTATGCTCGTGAGCGGGTTTTGGGTTGAGGGAAATTCATAAGCAAGATGTGAGAGTCAATGATGATGACCACCCCATGAACCACAATGATCAAGATGGACTTGAATTCACTCTTTGGGTGGAGGATCGGTTTGGCCAGGCACCCTGGAGAACCCGAGTGGATGGCCGGGATGCATGGAGAAGTGCCATGACATCTTGCGGAAAGCTTCACCCAGCCACGAAGAGGCGGATGGATGCCCCATGACCCGGAAGCTTACTGTGCAGCCCGCAAGCCATTATGGGCTCTGGTGGGTCAACCCTAGTAGTGACGCTGGCTGGGCCGGTACTACGAGATGTAGAAGAACGGTAGGATTGGATGGAGTGCAAGCGGTAGCAGAAGAACTCTTTGGAAGACCACTGTTTCATTCGGTCCGTCTTCAAACACCATGAAGTGCGAAGACTTTAAAAGGAGGAATGATTCTTGCGGGGAAAGTCGCAAACCTCTGCGAGTTAAAGATCTAATCGATTAGTCAGGTCCCGATTCACGGACAATTTGAGCCTCTCTGGAACTTGGAAGTATTCGAAATCTCAACACTAAAACTAATGAATTAATTTGAGGGGATTATGACTTAATAATTTGGGAACGAGATATTGGTTGGCGGAACCATCTCAATAACTACCCACAATTTGTAGTAATTTGCAAGCAAGTCCACATGTAGTAGGAGAAAATTGGCTTTTAGCCAAAATGATGAAACTTAGAGCTCCACACCAAAATGCATATAGTGTTAGTAACTTTATCATTGTTATTCTTCATGACTTGCCGGCTTATTCAAAAAGCTGACCTACATGGCTGCAACATCTTATGTTGCGAGAGGTATATTCCGATCGGGAGTGAGGCTACGCTCCGCTTGGCGATTGCCCTTTGGAGTCGGATGGACCTCGCTTTACTTCGACTTCCCAAGCATTAGTAGTTTATTTCTCATGAGTTGGCCTTGAGCCGAATTTATTCTCTTGTAATAAAGACTCTATATGAGAATCGTGTAATAAAATTCAGGTGTGATTGAACTTTGATTACTTTATCGATGTCTTTGTGAGTACCCGGCATGATCTTGGGATGGCATGCATAACCACGAGATTTGACCGATTTTGGGTCAGGTTGCTACAATGGCCTAGGTGCTTGTGGAGTTGTAGTGAGGGATCACAACGGTGGATTCATTGGAGCTTGTACAACACCGATGGAGCATGTCCCTGATGTGGTCTCCGCAGAGGCTGAGGCAATGAGACAAGGTCTACTATTTTTGCAAAGCCTAGGATGCAGCAAGGTCCTTATACAATCTGATAACGTTATTGTGGTGGACGCATTGAAGAATAATGAAGGCCATTCATTGGTTGCTGCTCCAATTCTTAATGATTGTCGAAAGTGTTCTTGAAAGAATTCGGGAAGGTCTACTTAGATTTCTGTAATAGAGAGTCTAATTGTGTTAGCATGAGCTAGCTAGTTTCGTAAGAGGTAATCCACCAATCGTAGTGGGCGGAATAACCCCCAAATTTTCTGTTGAAGTTTTTAGCGGATGATGTAAGTGTTATCTAAATTAATAAAGCTAGCCATGAAGGCCTTCCCCTAAAAAAAGTCTCTCTTTGCTGCCTGTCAAAAAAATAGACAACAAAGTGAGCTCTTTGCCAACATTAGAAATTTGCCGTCACTTTTTGTCTATTTTGCTGTGAGCCCCGACAAAAAGCTGACAGAAAGAGCTCCACAGACAACAAATTTCCTCATACCTGTAGTGACACATACACACAACCCCGGTACAACTTGTCATCAAGTTATTAAGGAGACATGTATTTGATACTTCCACTCTAACTCATGGTGCGCATTAGTGCACCGAAGAGAAATAACGGTGCGCTCCAAGATAGCGACGACAATGTGATCGTCCACCATGCCATCCTCTGCCTTACCCAAAAGAATGAAAGAGGTTCACCACGTTCTTGATGGTCTTCAGTCAAAAAGAGATGGTGCCATGAAGCCCCCTGATCTTAGAAGCAGGCACCATCATCTGAAAGAAGGGCTCAGATGTCTTATTCATAGGGTGATGGCTATAACAAGCCATGAACACGACATCAAGATGGTGCTTCTTGCGCACCGACATCTTCTGTGTGCTAGAGGGATGAAAATCCCCGGTCACCGGCTTAGCATTATCGATTTTGAGCTCACTCTACCATTTGTGACGGCTGCCAACTCTTGCACCACTTACAGCTAACACGGGCAGTGTTTGGATCAAGGTCTAAGGACTAGAAAGGGTGAATAGTGCTATAAAATAGTTATATCCTGATTTTAGGGTAGGAATGTTTTAGCACAAGACAACAAGGACAACACAAGCATAAGTACTTAACAAGCATCTAGTTATAGAACATGATAAGATCTCAAGTGACCCCTAACCATCTAGGATGCGCTCACCAGCCAAGAGTAATAAGCAAAGAAAAGTCACTTGATAAGAACTCCTAGAATGATCTTCAATCAAAAATTCTCTCAAGAATCAAAGGGGTCACTCTCACAAGAATAGGAATTTCATGAAAGAGATGAACTAGAGATGTAGGTATGCAAGAAAGGGGAGTTCTTGGCTTTGGAAGAATCGAAGAAGTGAACATGGAACCACCCAAAACTTCTTTTCTTAAGTGTGATGGAGTGGAATGGCTTGAAGAGGTGGACTGAGTGAGTGAAATGACTAAGGGTGGAA
Organism: Aegilops bicornis; assembly: GCA_021605145.1. NCBI lineage: Eukaryota > Viridiplantae > Streptophyta > Magnoliopsida > Poales > Poaceae > Aegilops > Aegilops bicornis. The sequence goes on along the minus strand of CM038674.1, from coordinate 12,714,582 downwards.
AGGAATGGTTGCAACCATGGATAGCTATGATAGGCTATTTATGTATAAGTTCCAAAATATAGATATTACTGCAAAAAATAAGTAACCATGCTTGGAAGGACCGGTAGTAGTTTATGGAACAACCAAGACAATTCAAATAAATTTGAATGGCCACAACAATGTTCAGGGACCAAATAAAGTAAGGGAAAGTAGTGGCTGCACCCACAATGCACCCACGGAAGAAAACATAGCAAAAAAATTCAAAAAATTCTGAAACTTTATGGGAATGATCATCAACAAATGTTACAGGGGCTAGCAAAGTTTGGTGGTCAAATAACATTCGAGAAGCTCTCCACAAAAAAGACAAAATTACAAAATCTGCTCAAACAATGCACTTACATTTTGACAAATTTTCAGTGAATTTGTCTTTTTTGTAGAGAGCTCCTTGAATGTTATTTGACCACCAAATTTTGCAAGCCTCTCTAACATTTGTTGATGATCATTTTCATAAAATTTCAAAAAAATTAGAAATGTTTTGATATGTTTTCTTTCGTGGGTGCACCGTGGGTGCACCGAGAGTGGGTGTAGAAGAACCACTCTCATAAAGTAAACTACTCACAAGTACCAAGGAATGAATAAGTAGAGGTTTTGAGTGAAAAAGATAACACATTTTGGCAAAGGCAGAACGACTCAGAAAGTACCATGTAGAACCAATTGCTTGGTAGTACCATAGTGAGGGAGTAGTTCTTAGAATAAGAATCTACAGAAAAGAGCAGCTCGGAAGTTTCAGTTGAAAATGAAGCGAAATTACCTGACATATATTTTGCCCGACAGACAAATAAATCATGCCAACTCGAAATTGCTGACGAGAAGTATTGTGGTCGAAAGCGACAGAGTACAGAAAATGCTTCAAAGTGGATTTCTCAGCAGTTCCGGAAAAAAATGAATAGCGGTTCTTAGGTATTGAAACTTGATATTTTCTCTGAGTACGAATAGCCCAAAGTGGCGCATAGTATGGGAAGATAAATCTTCAGGTGTACCGGGGCTTAGAGAAACCCATACAAGGGGAATGACCAGGAAGTGGATTTTAGAGGAGTGAGGTGTTTTGGCTCCCAGTCTCAGATGAGCCCGTGAGTGAACAAAAAACATTTAAAATACTAAATTTATTAAAAAATCTCTGATTTTTTTGTAGAGAAAGATGCCTGGGTGCGTGATGTACATGCCAAATTTCAGAACATTTTGATGTCTGAGTAGCTCTCAGCAACAAGGACAAATTTCGGGTCTGTGAAAAAGTTTATTGCTTGTGCAGTGTGCATTGTTCGAATCTGAATTATTTTTTTTTGCTGGGAGCTCCTCGGGTGTCCAAATGCATGGAAATTTGGCACGCACCTCACTCATTCCAATATCTTCCATGCAAAAAAATTGGATTGTTTTTAATTTTCCTAGTATTTTTTTTTAAATTTACTGTTCACCAGGTGCAAATGAGCCTAGGCTCATAATTGGATATTCGACTTTGGAGGACTTTGTCTTATAATCTATTCTTTAGTCTTAAAACAAAGTACTTAGCTCTTGCCGCATTTCATAGTACGATTGTCCTACACTCAATGTGAACCTTGGATTCGGTAAACGCATAGAAAAATACATGTTAAGAGCTTGAAGAGGACAAAAACTAAAAAAGTTGTTCGTGGGGTCGTGAATGATACTTCACCTTTAGCCAAAGAATTGAATAGGAAAATTAGTCCAACTCCCCGAAATAAACTCATTCAATACATTACTACATTAGTCATCTCAGTTTTGTCGTAAACCAACCAATTGGAATGTGTAGCCCGCCTCCAGTCAGCAAGCGGTGGTTTAGTGGGTTGCAGCAATGGCCAGCCCCTTGCGGCGCGGAGGCCCTAGGTAGCAGCAACACGACACCGCCCTTGAAGTAGCACGTCTCATGTGGATTAACGGACCGTGGTGGTATGATAGCCTAGAGATGGAATAGTACCTTCATTATACTACATCGGTCGACGCTAGTGTAATGTCCTACATTAATTAGGAAAAGCTCGATTGAAATCATTCCTTTAATGAAATATATTGATCATACCCAATGTAAAGCTTTGAAACAAACACAAAATTTGAAAACAGTCAACAAATAGCATGAAACTCAAAAAGACCATGGACAATGGATCCATGCAAAGAATATCCCGTGCATAGTAGAATTGCTTTTGTGATGACCATCCAAACTAAGGCTTGACAGGGTGGGAGAGGTTTTGGGCTCGGCCAGAGCTTCGCCGGGCCTAACTCAGCGCAAAAACGCAGCGCAAAAACGCACGCTGCGGCCCAGTTCCACACTTGCATCTAGTACTTCAGCACATACGCAAGCGTTATCAAGGCTACCTAATGACTAAAGCTACCTCGAGCCAGTTTCAGCACTGCTCTTTTATTTTTGAAGGGAAGGATACCAATTTTAAGGCACATAATCTTGCTAGACATACTTTTGGCCAGCGGCTAGAAGCCTGTGCACAGCGAGGACAACGGACGCCAGCAGCCAGCCCACGCCGACGAGGACGCCAGGCACGGCCAATGACGCATGCCTGCTTGCCGCCACGCCAACGCCTCCCTCGTTAAATTAAGACGGGCACTCGCAAACCTACCTATCTACTGTAGTATATACATGGAAATGCTTGCATGTTAGAAGTGAAATCTTCAACAAGCACCCAGAAACTAATTAACAGAGTAGAAAAGGATCGCGTACGATGCAGCCACAACAAACAGCCAAACATGGTGGAGATAGTAAAGATGGTTTGACCATCCGTTAGAAACATATGTGACGCACCTTCTACCCCCTCGTCAGGATCGTCCACTTCTAATCCCCTCTGCATGTCGACATGGAACCATATATTGCGCACCTCCTGGTAGCACATAGGCTTTGGCATGAAGTCGCAGGCGCCTTCATTGATTGTCCTCATCACCATCTCCTTGGAATAGTCGGCGGAGAAAACTACACAAACATATGCAGGATTGCACATCAGTATGTACTGTTACTAACCTCACAGTAACCATGCATGCATATGTGTGCGAATACTCACTGATGACTGGGTAACGATCCCGAACGCGCTCGAGGAGGTCGAAGCCATCGAATCCATCTCCTTCTTCGCCACCGTGCACGACGGTCATGATGATGTCGTAGTGGAAGCCCTCTCCATTCTCCTCCACCTCTTTCAGCGCTTCTCTCGGCGACGCTTTCGCCGTCACTACATGACACAAACACGTACGTACAAGGTGATCCAGATCTCACAAGAACAGGTAGAGGAGACATGCAAAACTAAGGCGAGCAGATCTAAGATGACCGCCTAGTTACCTTTTGTAGCCGCACCTCTCGAGGATTTGCGTCAAGTGCTCAAGGTCGTTCGGGTCGTCCTCCACCACGAGGACCCTCATCCCGGCAGGGAAATCCTGGGGCAAAGTGTCCCTGCCGACGCCGGAAGGGAAGGCGTTGCCGTTCTCCATAGCAAGCACGCACCTAGCGCTCTTCAGAAGGTACTGCTGGTGATAGAAAGAGAGTGCAGAAGGTCTGAAGATACAGCTCAGATATATAAAGCCAGCCGGAAGCCTCTTCTTTCCACACGAAATAGAATGGAGTAATGCACTAAGATTTGCCCTATATAACTCAATTAATGCAGTATACTAAAACTATATATAACATATTAGTACTAGTAGCCTTTTTTAATTAATAGAGTATATTAAAGACAAATGGTTTCAATCGCACCATTAACAGTTGCTTAATTAATGTAGTGCACTAAAACTCAATAATATCTTTACCTAACCATAAAGCACCTATTGCTTCTGCCCGCTCAGCGTCACGGTAATTTTGCAGAAAAGTCCTGATAGTTTTTTAGTATTCAACCCGCAATCCTTGAAATAAGTCAACCGAACCGGTACGGACGAGATTTAAAACAAACCGCACGACCCTGCCTCCTAATCCTCTCTCCACCTCCGGCGCTCCACCCCGCCACCCAGCGTCGCCTCCGTCTTATCTATAATTTTTATTGTTCCATGCCAATAGTATACAACTTTTACATACTTTTGGCAACATTTTATATGATTTATTGGACTAACCTATTGACCCAAAGGTCGAGTGCGAGTTCACATTTTTGCATGTTTTTTGTTTCGCAGATTATCCATATCAAACGAAGTCCAAACGCGATAAAAATTTACGACGAATTATTTTGGAATATTTGTGATTGTTGGGAGTTGGAATCAACGCAAACGGGGGCCCACAGCCCCCAAGATACACCAGGGCGCGCCCCAGGGCCCAGACAAGCGGTGGTGGGTTGTGCTCACCTCGTACATCGGTTGGATCTCTACTTCAGGCGCAAGGAAGCTCATATACGGAAAAAAATCGTGTTAAAATCTCAGCGCTATCGGAGTTATGGATCTCCGGATATTTAAGAAACGGTTTTCGGGGATCTGGGGAACGCAAAACAGAAGAAAACAGGGAGGGACATCCAATCTCGGAGGGGCTCCCGCCCTTGCGCCCCCATGAAGGACATGGACCAGAAGGGGAACTCTCCTCCCATCTAGGGGGGAGGCCAAGGAAGAAGAAGAAGAAGGAGGGGGGTTCTCTCCCCTCACTCCCGATGGGCGCCGAACACCACCGGGCAATCATCATGTGACGGCGATCTATTCCAACAACTCCGTCATCTTCACCAACAACTCCATCACCTTCCCCCATCTATCTACAGCAGTCCACTCTCCCGCAACTCGCTGTACCCTCTACTTGAACATGGTGCTTTATGCTTCATACTATTATCCAATGATATGTTGACATCCTATGATGCTTGAGTAGATTTTTGTTGTCCTATCGGTAATTGGTGAATTGCTATGGTTGGTTTAATTTGCTTGTGATTATGTTGCTGTCCTTTGGTGCCCATCATATGAGCGCGCGTGTGGATCACACCATAGGGTTAGTTGTATGTTGATAGGACTATGCATTGGAGGGCAAGGGTGACAGCAGCTTCAGCCTAAACATAGAAATTGATACGTACGGGATTGAAGGGGGACCAATATATATCTTAATGCTATGGTTGGGTTTTACCTTAATGAATATTAGTAGTTGCGGATGCTTGCTAATAGTTCCAATCGTAAGTGCATAGAATTCCAAGTAAGGGAGGACATGCTAGCAGAGGCCTCTCACACATAAAAACTTGCTATCGGCCTAAGCAACGTAGTCAATTGTTAAGGGACAATTTCGCAAATCCTACCACCACCAATCCACACTCGTTTTACTAAGTTAATTGTTTCTTTATTTAAACAGCACCTAACTTTTATTTTCACGTTCTTTATTATCTTGCAAACCTATCCACACCTACAAAGTACTTCAAATTTTATTCATGTTCTAGGTAATGCAAACGTTAATTGTGCGTAGAGTTGTATCGGTAGTCAACAGGGAATATTTGTTCTACCTTTAGCTCCTCTTTGGGTACGACACTCTTATTTATTGAAAAGGGCTACAAACGATCACCTATACTTGTGGGTTATCAAGACCTTTTTAAAGCGCCGTTAATGGGGAGCAATAGCATGGGGTGAATATTCTGATGTGTGCTTATTTGCTTTATCACTATGTAGTTTTTATTTTCTGTTCTAAGGTGTTCTCTATTTTTAGTTATGTATATGGAACACGAAACACCAAAAAAATTAGTTATACTTGCTACTCATGGAGATGGGGAACCTCTTAAAACCCTCGATGCTCGTTATGTGGAAAATATTAATCACCACTTTGATAATCTTGAGAAAAACCCCATTCAACTTGATAATGAGAGTAACGTTGGATCAACGTTAATACTTTAGGCATTATCGCTTGACTCAAAAAGGAAAACTTTTATGGGATCAAATTGAAATGTTGAAATGGTATGCTTGGAATATATGCCCTAGACATGATTATACTTGTTGCTCTAGGATGAAGGCTCCACACCTTCCCTTTACACGCAAATTTAGTGACAATGAAACCTTAGCTTCTTATGCTAATGGTAGATATGATTACTATGATGTGGAACGAATAGAAGAATTTGTTGCTTTTAAGGGTGCTTATGAAATTGAATCTATGTTTGAAAAGTATGAAGATTTTGATGATGCAGCTTGTAGACCTGAAAATTTTGCCATACTTAAATATTGCTATGAGAATTATGAATATAATGCTGATATTAATGAGTTTATTGAGAAAGTCTCTGTTGTCCAAGAAGAGACTAATATCTTGCAGGAGTCTATGGAAGAAGAAATTGATGAAACTGTGAGCTCACTGGATGAAAAAGATGATGAGGAGAGCGAAGAACAAAAGGAGAAATAGCGGATTAGCTACCCATGCCCACCTTATAATGAGAGTAACTCTTCAACTCATACATTGTTTAATGTCCCTTCGTGCTTACCGAAGGATGAATGCTATGATAATTGCTATGATCCCGCTGATTCATTTGAAATATCCCTTTTTGATGAACTTGATGCTTGCTATACTTGTGGCCAAGATGCCAATATGAATTATGCTTATGGAGATGAACTTGCTATAGTTCCTTTTATCTTTTTGAATTCTCCAAACTACACAATATCGGAAGTTTGCACTCATTAAGGATTACATTGATGGGTTACCTTTTACTATTTCACATGATGATTTTGATAAATATAACATGCATGTACTTGCAATTATTATGACAGAGGAACTATATCTCCACCCCTCTATGTTTCCAACACGATAAAATTGCAAGAAACTGCTTATGCTATGTATTGGCCTTTACTTGATGTGCATGAATTGTTCTTGTATGACATGCTGATGCATAGGAAGAGAGTTAGACTTCGTCATTGCATGATATACGTTGCTTTGTGCTCACTAATAAATGCCAAACCATTGCTAATAAAAATTGGCTTTGATATACCTTGGGATCGGGTGGATCCATCACTTGAAGCACTTATGCCTACTTTAATAGCTTTAAAGAAAGCGCTGCCATGGAGACAACCCGGAGGTTTTAGAAAGTCATTTTATTCTGTTGAGTGCTTTTATAAAGTTTGAAAACAAAAAAAATTTAGAGGGGAACCTACAACTTCACAAAAAGAAAAGTGAAAGTGAGAAAGACAAGCACCGTAGAAGTTGGAGCTAGCCTTGAACTTCGTTCATGCCCATGGGAACTTTGTGAATCTCGATTACAGAAACTTTTCAACAAAAATAATTATCCCCTTGTACAAATCCATTGTATTATAAAAATAATGTGTCAAGATTTGCCTTTATGATGATTAGATTGCTTGTTGGTATGTGCCGTGCAAAAACAGAAACTTTGGCCGTAGTGCGTGATTTTACAATTTTTTTACTGGACCCTAAACCCTTTAGTCAAAAAAATCAACATGTATTTAAATAGTGTTTCACAGTTATTCGAAGAAATCTTCAAAAGATGTATTAGAAAACAAAATCATGTATTTAAATAAGTTTAACGTGTATAAAAAGGTTTCATATGTATACTAAAAGTGTACAATGTGTATGAAAAATATAGACATCAAAGCATATATTTGAGAAAAAGTTAATAATGTATTTGAAAATTGTAAACATGTATAAACACATTTTACATGTACACCAAAAATGTCAAATGTTATGAAAAAATTCAAAACATATATTTGAAAACAATGTTAATCATGTATTTGAAAAATGTTAAACCCATATAAATAAAATACTCATGATGCCTACAGAAAAATATATAATGTTTACGGAAAATGTAGACATGTGTTGGAAAACCTTAAAAGTCGAGAAAGAAACAAAGGAACCCAAGAAAAAACAAGAAAAGGAAACTGCTGCAAACTCTGAAAAACACAAGTGGGAAGGCGGTAATGCTACACTCACGGGGAGGATCTATACGGACTTCACGGGGTAGCAGACGTGGAGGATTAATATTGGGTTTAAGGGGTGGGACGGGGCCCACACCTCCTGAAAATCAGGGGGGGGGGGCTAGTTTGATTATATGGAACAACCTCGTATTTGCCGCGTAAAGGCCCGAGAATCTAGCATTTTCGAGGGGGGAGGGGGGACTCACGCCAGAGCTATTGTAATAGGCTGGCCCGGTATTACGCTACCCACGTCTCGCAACGGAGGAGACATAGCACCCGCAGACCTTTAGCCCGATCCAACTCCACGCCTTAAGCGCCAGTTTTAGAGACCTCCTCTTCAGCGCCTTTAGCGCCAGGTAGGAAATTTGGGAGATGAAAATGTTGCGCTCAATGCACCAAGTTGCGATCAATTATTCTCTACTCGAACTACTCCTAGATATTCCCTCCATTCACAAATATAAAATGTTTTGGATATTTCAATATAAACTACATACAAACTGAAATAAGTGAACAAACACTAAAATATGTCTATAATACATCTGATTCATAAAAAAGTTAGAAGGTCTTATATTTTTGAACTGAGGGAGTAGAAACGAATTTCTTAAGATCGGTATATGAGTAACTTATATGTCGTTGAGTGGTTCTACGATATATGCCATTATTTCATTTTGCCAAAGAATAAAGAAACATCACTTGAAGAGCACACATGGGGTGTTTTTTCCAGGAAAAGAGCACACATGGTTTCATTTGTTGCAGCCTAAATACTCATCTCCCATATTCACGGATGAATGCATGTTGGTTGAACGTTTAGTGGAATTGACCATGTGAATTTTTGCGCACGGTGAACCATATATATCTTTGTCCGGCTTCCAAGTAATAGACGTGTCAAGTGCAGCAAAACAGCAACATCTATCTCGACCATAATTTATATATAAGGCAATTATATATTATCGAATGTAAACTCCATTACCAAGCAGTCCGCTTGGTAAGATACCAAAAAAAGTTGCAACCAATAATAAATGAATGTAAACTCCATCGATAAAAAGGGACCGCGTGAATTGAGTATGTACTCCCACAAGAAGGGGAATAACGGACGGATGTCATTCCCTACGCGTTCCACGGCGAGGCAGAAACGTGCAACACATGTTGGCCAGCTCTCTATGTTGCCCGATCTCGTGGTGGCGGGTCTCTGGTGTAATCATTGGGGCTGTGCTCTGGCGAGTGCAGACTTGGAGCACCTCCTACCGCTTGACGAGAATGGCAGGGGCGATGGAAGGGTTTGCCTAGCGGTGAAAGCGATCGGTAGCGAGTTCGTGAGGTAATTTTCCTTTTTCACGTTGCTCGGATTAGCACGACTGGATTGTGCAGGTCTCGGTGGCTTGTACGATGCAGCCACGCGAGGAGTGGGAGATTGGCGATACCATGAATGTGCAAAGTGGGGTTGGATGGCAATTACTCCCTCCAGAAAGCACGGTTACGCCATACCCCCACAAGTCCATTGTCGTTCCACCTTGCGGCAGTGAAAATCTCTCATCTCTGTCTAGTTCGCGTTCTCCACTGCTTTTAATGAGCGGTGGTAGATTAGAGGTTGAAGATGGAGTCAAAGATATTGGAGATCACAAGCGAAGATAAGGTGAAGATGAATCGGATGTAGGAGATCTGTTCATGGTCTGTGACCAAGGACAATCTGCACGAGGCGGCGTGCTTGATCTGCTAGAGGCGGCGATTGGGGGAGGGACGAGAGGTCGTCATTTGGAGGGGCTAAGCAAGCTCCCTCTGCAAGTAGAGATCTGGGCCATGGAGGAGGGGCAGAGGATCCGAAATAGGAGTGGAAGTGGCGCCAGTTCCAATATCATCGGCGCGCGCCCACAGGCCTAACGATGTTCAAGGTTGGGGTGGTGATGGTACGCCCTTTGCCAGGGACAAGGGAGATGGTCATTCTGATTGTGGAAGACGATCCCAGAGTCCATGCAACAAAACTCGAGGAGGTCATCGCACTTCCCGTGGTGTTGTCCCCGCCTAATGAACTTGGTTGCTCCACAGCAGCGGAGTAGGGTTGTCCCACGCCGGCAATGGCTTTTGGTTGCTGGGTGGGGAGGACTCCGACAACGAGGAAGTGCGGTCGTTCTGATATGAAGGTACTTTTTGTTGCTACTCTAGATATCTGGATTCTCCTTTGCGAAATTGTGAAGAGAGAACACTAGTAGAAAAGGGCTTTGGTTCAGCCGGTCAGCCCATTAGTCCCGGTTAGTCCGAACTGGGACCCATGGGGCATTGGTCCTGCTCAGTGAGCCAGGGGCCAAGCCGGGCCACGTGGGCCATTGGTCCCTGATTCGTCTGGACCTTTTGGTCCCGGTTGGTGGGATGAACCGGGACCAATGGGCCTCGGCTCTGCCCACCACCATTGGTCCCGGTTGGTGGCTTGAACTGGACAACAGTCGCTTTAGTTCGGTTCGTACTACGAACCGGGACCGATTGAGGTGTTTATATACCCCTCGCCCATGAAAGCAGAGCACTCCACCGCCTGCTTTTCTCCGCCGGGAGGGGAGGGCTTTGTGGTGCTCTAGCTCACCTCCTATGCACATGAGGTGTTCGATGAAATGCCCGAGCCACACTAGTTAAGATTTCTCCTGTCGAAGCACGACCTCCGAACGCTATTTTTCCCGAGATTTGTCTATGTTTATATTAGCGGCCCATCACGCCCCGTCCCCGTCTTCACTATCGTCGATCACCCGCACCGATCTCGTCGCCGGCACCACCGTGGTGAGCCTCTTGTTCTTATCTTCTTTACGAAGAAAAAATTCTTGCTTTAGATAGATACTTGTTAATTTTCTTACTATTTTATTGCTTGTTATTATATAGTGCGATGGTTTTGGTATCCGCCTGCCCGCCTCGGCCCTCGTCACTGTCTATGATTCGGATGTGGTATATATTATCTTTATAACTATTGGTTCATTTATTGTTTATGAAAATTATGCCGACCAACGTGACATAGATTTTATTTATCTAGGAGGTATGTGAACCGAAAATTCCAACCGACCCTATTGTCGAGAGGTTAAATTTAGTTGACGAAGAAAACAATTTCTTGAAGGAAAAAATAAAAAAATTTGAGGAGGAGAAGATGATATTGGAGTTGCATGTTATGGATGTCGCCGATGATCACAAGATCAAGATGGATGCAATGCGCTTGAAGATTAGAAAGATTAGAAAATATGCCATTCATACCGAGGCTTGGTATGATTATGCCGCTGGATCAATTGTTACCTTGGTTGCGATTATGATCGCATTTGTTTTCGCATTGAAATGTTTTACATAGTTTCAATGTATGGTTTAATTAATTTAGATGCTCGAGAGCTATATGTTGTTAGATGAGAACTACGTATGTACTTTGGTTTTAATGTGATGATGAACTTCTATTAATTTGGTCACTTAATTATCTATTCATGATGTTCTCGTAATGGTTTTTGACACACTTAATTATATATAATGCACGCAGATGAACCGGCAATGGATGTACTGCGGTGGCAGACACACCTCCGAGTACATTAAGGGCGTGCATGATTTTTCTCAAGTGGCTGAGGCAAACAAGCAGAATGGTTTTATGTGTTGTCCATGCCCTAAATGTGGGAATACGTAAGTCTTACTCGACCAGAAAATCCTTCACACCCACCGCTTTACAATGGTTTCATGCCACACTATAATGTTTGGACGAGGCACGGAGAAATAGGGGTTATGATGGAAGACGCGAAGAAGAAGAGGATGATGACAACTATGTGCCCCGAATACGGTGATGCTGCAATGGGGGAAGTTGTCAAGATCAAGAGGAACCGGATGATGTGCCCAATGATGTCAGCAACGGGTGAAGCTGCTGAAGATCAAGAGGAACCAGACGATGTGCCCGATGATGATGATCTCCGCCGGGTCATTGTCGATGCACAGACGGAATGCGAAAGTCAAAAGGAGAAGCTGAAGTTCGATCGCATGTTAGAGGATCACAAAAAGGGTTGTACCCCAATTGCGAAGATGGCAACACAAAGCTCGGTACCGTCTTTGGAATTGCTGCAGCGGAAGGCGTAGAATGCTGCGCTGACAAAGGATTTGAGAAGCTACCGAAAATATTGAAGAAGAAGCTTCCAAAGGATAACGACTGCCCGACAAGACATATACGCAGCAAAGAAGGTCGTATGCCCTCTAGGATTGGAGGAGCGTAAGATACATGCATGCCCTAATGACTACATCCTCTACCGCGGTGCGTACAAGGATCTGAGCGCATGCCCGGTATGCGGTGCATTAAGGTATAAGATCGCACGAGATGACCACAGTGATGTTGACGGCGAGCCCCGTGAAGAGGGTTCCTCACGAAGGTGATGTGGTATGCTCCTATAATACCATGGTTGAAAGCGTCTGCTCGTAAACGGAGAGCATGCCAAGTTGATCACGATGGCATGTTGAGGATTGTAAGAAAGACGGGAAGTTGAGAGCACCACTGACGGGTCGCAGTGGAGAAAAATCGAGAGAAAGTACTGGGATGAGTTTGCAAAGGACCCAAGGAACGTATGGTTTGCTTTAAGCGCTGATGGCATTAATCCTTTCAGGGAGCAGAGTAGCAATCACAGCACCTGGCCCGTGACTCTATGTATGTATAACCTTCCTCCTTGGATGTGCATGAAGCGGAAGTTCATTATGATGCCAGTTCTCATCCAAGGCCCTAAGCAACCCGGCAACGACATTGATGTGTACCTAAGGCCATTCGTTGAAGAACTTTTATAGCTGTGGAATGGAAACGGTGTGCGTGCGTGGGATGAGCACAAACAGGAGGAATTTGACCTAAAAGGCGTTAACTGTTACGTGACCATCAACGATTGGCCTGCTCTCAAGAACCTTCGTGACGTACAAACAAGGATACCATGCGTACACGCACTGTTTAGATGACACTGGAAGTATATACCTGGACAAATGCAGGAAGAATGTGTACCTAGGCCATCGCCGATTTCTTCGACCAACCATCAATGTCGAAAGAAAGGCAAGCATTTCAAAGCGAGGCGCATCACCGAAGAAGCCCGCCATGCGTACGGTGATCACGTGACTTGCTATGGTCAATGATTTACACATAATCTTTGGAAAGGGTCCCGCGGACTAGCTGTTCGAATGACGCCGAGGGACACGCACCCATGTGGAAGAAGAAATCTATATTTTGGGACCTACCCTCTTTGAAAGACCTAGAGGTCCGCTCTTCAATCGACGTGATGCACGTGACGAAGAACCTTTGCGTGAACCTACTAGGCTTCTTGGGCGTGTATGGGAAGACAAAAGATACACCGAGGCACGGAGGACCTGCAACATTTGCACGAAAAAGACGGCATGCTTCAAGCAAAGATGAAGGTCCTACCAGCTACGCTCTTACGAAAGAAGAGAAAGAAATCTTCTTTGAATGCTCCTTTCAAGATGAAGGTCCCGATCGCTTCTCGTCGAATATAAAGGGAATAATAAATATGCCGGAGAAAAGTTCCGAACATAAAGTCTCATGACAGCCACGTGATTATGACGCAATCGCTTCCGGTTGCATTGAGGGGGCTTCTACAGAAAACGTCCGATTAGCCATTGTGAAGCTATGTGCATTCCTTAATGCAATATCTCGTAAGGTGATCGATCCGTAAATCGCATTACCAAGGCTAAGGAGTGATGTGGCGCAATGTCTTGTCGGGCTTCGAGCTGGTGTTCCCACCATCCTTCTTCAATATCATGGCCTTGCGTCCTAGTTCATCTAGTCGACGAGATTGTCATTACAGGGGCCCGTATTTCTACACAATATGTTCCCTTTGAGAGGTTCATGGGAGTCCTAAAGAAATATGTCCAGAATCACCGCTTAGGCCAGAAGGAAGCATCTCCATGGGCCATCAAACAGAGGATGTCATTGGGTTTGTGTTGACTTCATTCCGGCCTTAAGAAGATAGGTCTCCCTAAATCATGTATGAGGGGAGACCGACTGAAAATGCACGCTTGGAGGGACTCAATAATATGCGAGGACGGATATTCTTGATCTCAAGCACACTACACAATTCTACGTAACTCTACCTTGGTGACCCCAGATGTCGATGAACACAAGAACAATCTGCGCTCCAAACAGCCGGAGTAAAGGTCTGACAATGGATTACATGTGAACACATCGGAGTTTCAGAAGCTTGGTTGGAAACACGCCTCGTGAGGTGACAACACTGTTTGTGATGAGCTGTACTTGTTGTCGAGGGGACCATGTTTGACCATCATTGACTTACAAAGGATACGTAGATAAATGGGAATACATTTTACACGATTGAACAAGATCAAAAGAGCACCAACCAAAACAGCGGTGTCCGCTTTGATGCAGCAACCGAGAGGGGAAAGGACACATATTATGGTTACATTGTGGACATATGGGAACTTGACTACGGACAAGATTTTAAGGTCCCTTTGTTTAAGTGCAAATGGGTCAATCTGTCAGGAGGCGGGGTCCAAGTAGACCCACAAAGACGGAATGACAACAAAGGATCCTGAAAAATCTTGGGTACACCGACGAACTGCTCGTCCTAGCCAATGATGTGGCATAGGTTATCTATGTGAAGGACATGTCTACCAAACCGAGAAAAAGAAAAGATATGAAGCGAATACATCATACGATGAGCCAAAGCGCCACATAGTTCTTTTCTGTGAAAAAGGGACATCGTGGGAGTGGAGGGCAAGATGTATATGTCTCAAGATTATGAGAAGTTTCATGAAATTCCTCCCTTCAAATTCAAGCCTCACCCCAGCATCCTGATAAACGATGAAGAAAATCCAATGTAACGCCTCAAAAAAAAGCAAATGACACAAGCGAAGAAAAAGTGAAGACTTTCTCCTGCAACTATTATGATGATACCATGCCAACTTTGTAACAGACGAGTATGATACCATTGTCCGTTTTGTACATGCACATGCTATGTGGGTGAAATTATGATACCATGCCAACTTTCAACTTTTTTCGTGAGTTCATTTGAAATGCTTTAATGTCTTATGTGTCGGCCCTCGTAATACCATTAATCCCGGTTCGCTCCTTGTCAACTATGTTCTCACCAAGAACACTCAAGAGGGCAGCCACATGGGCCATTGGTCCAGGTTCGTCTCGACCTTTGGTCCCGGGTTCCACGCACCTAACCGGGACCAATGCCTCCTCGCCCATGACCATTAGTCAAGGTTTGTGCCACAAACCGACTAAAGGGTTGGTCCTCGCTTGCGGTCGAGTTTAGTCCCACCTCGCCAAATCAAGGGCGCTCACACCGGTTTATAAGCCCCTTCCTCTCTGCCTTGTTGAGCTCCTCTCAAAGTGAAAATAGATGCCCTTATACAGGGAATTTGACCTAAATTCATACTGAATTTCTCTGAAATTCATAGAAATTTATTATGAATTTAGGTTGAATTCTCTCTATAGGCGCATCTATGCTCATTTTTACTAAAGTTAATCACAAAACTTGTGATTCACACAAATTTCAAAGAATTCAAATTTTATCTATTCAAATTTGAAAACTAATGGCACTAACATGAAAGTTTATAATTTTTCTAAAACTAATGGCACTAACGGAAAGTTTATAATTTTGTCAATTCTAAAAGCAAAAAGAATTAAAAAATAAAGCAATAAACAAAACGAAAAAACTGGAAAAAATAATAATTTTATAGTAAAGTTAATCACAAACTTGTGATTCACACAAATTTCAAAGAATTCAAATTTGAAAACTAATGGCAATAGCGTAAAGTTTATAATTTTTCCAAAACTAATAGCACTAACAGAAAGTTTATAATTTTTCTGACCTAAAAGAAAAAAGAATTAAAAAATAAATAAAAAACAAAAGAAAATAAATAATGCAAAAAACAAAACAAAAAAATGAAAAAAAACTATTTTTATAGTAAAGTTAATCACAAACTGGTGATTCACACAAATTTCAAAGAATTCAAATTTTCACTATTCAAATTTGAAAACTAATGGCACTAACAGAAAGTTTATAATTTTTCTGACCTAAAAGCATAAAGAATTAAAAAAATAAAGCAAAAACAAACGAAAATAAATAATGCAAAAAACAAAACAAAAAACTGGAAAAAAAAACAAAAAAAAACGCCACCTATTGGGCCACCACGGCCTGCATACGACTAGAAACCCAACCTCGGCCAGGATTCAGGCCCGCAGAAGGCCCAATAGGCCCACATACAGCATAGTGTGACATTAGGCCGGTAAGCCTGCATTTGAGAGGAGCTCGAGAGGGCAGCCGCAGTGGGGCTTATAAACCACTCCAAGCCCCTCTCAACTAGCGAGGTGGGACTAAACTTTGGTCATGGTGGCGCAAGGCCTTTGGTCCCACTGGTGGCACCAACCAGTTCTAAAGGTGGGCTTTAGTCCCGTTCATGGCACCAACTGACCAATGTCTCTTTAGTCCCGGTTGTGCCACCAACGACCAAAGGTCGCCGCTTCCCGCCCTTTGGGCTGTCAGCCCGACCTTTGGTCCCGGTTGGTGGCACCAACCGACTAAAGAATTGGTCCCTGCTGGTGCCACGAACCGGACCAATACTCTGTATATAAGAAAACACTTGTGAAATTTTCATTCAGTTCCTCATTCTCCCGCTGCCGCTTCACCTCGACCCATCGCCCGTGCCCGCTGCCGCCGTTGCCGCCTACCCATCGTCGCTGCCCCGTTGCCGTACGTCACCTCAGCATGTCGCTGTCCACCTCATCGCTGCCCCAGCCGCCGCGCTTCCGCCCCGCTCCACCGCTGCCCCGACCTCGTCGCCTCGACGCCACCGCTGCCCCGCGTCGCCCCGACGTTGTCCCTGCCCCACGCGCCACCGCCTCTGCCTCGAGCCGGCCGACACCTCCCGCGCCCGTCATCGCTGCTTTGCGGAAGCACCACGCCGGCTCCCGCGACCTGCGTTCATCCTCGAGGTCAGAACAAGGCCTTCGTGCGCCAGACCGATTCCGGCCGGCGACCTCGAGCCCTCCCCGCGCTGTGAGCCCCTGCTCCTCCCCTTTCCTTCTCATTGCCATCCCCGCACGCCATCCGTAAGCGCCACCGCCAACCATCGTTGCTGTCACCGACCATCGCGGCCTATTTTTCATTTTTTTGTTAAGATGTATGTATGTATGTTCACTGTATAATGCTCAGTATATGCTCAGATATGCTATATAATGCTCAGTATATGCTCAGTATATGTCAGTATAATGCTCAGATATGTTCATATGTAACTTCTAAGAAAAAAGTAAATGTATGTATGTTCATATGCAAAGAATTATTTTTTGATGAAATGAGATGAGATGAGATGTGTTTTGTGTTGGAGAAGAAAAGAGGAAGAAGGAAGATGGAAGAAGAAGGAAAAGAGGGTCGAGGGGGGGGGTCGATATACCCCCTCCCCGATAATATTTTTTTTCATGTATATATGCAAAAGTTACATTGTTAGAAAAGTTTTATATATCTAGCTAGGAAAGGAAGAAGAAGAAAAAGAATGAGAGGAAAAAGGAAAATAAGAAGAGGAAGAAAGGAGAAGAAGAGGAGAGGAAGAAGAGGAGAAATAAATAAGAAGAGGAAATAAGAAGAAAAAGAAGAGGAGAAGAAGAAAGGAATAGAGGAGAAGAAGAAAGGAATAGAGGAGAAGAAGAAAAATAGAAATTTTATATTTTTCTTCTTCTCCTCTATTCGTTTCTTCTTCTCCTCTTTTTTTTCTTCTCTTTTTCTTCAATCTTCTCCTCTATTCCTTTCTTCTTCTCCTCTTTTATTTCTTCTTCGCCTTTCTTATTTTTATCGATATGTCGTTGTCGATATACCCGTGTCCCGATAACTTCAACACGAGATGGGGGGTTCACTTACCTCCCCGATAACATTATTTTCCCATGTATGTATGTCGTCGTTGTCGATATAACCCCTCCCGGATAACTTCGACTGTGATAACTTATACCACGGAGCACCCTCGCCCTCTCGCCGAATTAAAACTCTCGAGGACACCCAAACCCTAGAAAAATGATGTCGATCTCCTACCCCTCCCGCCGCCCTACCCTTGAAGCGTTGCCGAGGCCACCCCAAACCCGAATAAGCTCGGCCCACGCTTTGCCACTAATATATCCACCGCTTTGTCATGTTTCTGTAATAATTGCCATGTTGTAATATTTGCAGAAACAATGGAGCACATACGAGACGAGGAAGCAGAAGAGGTGTTGGGGGACATAATCTTAGCCGAGGGTGATATCTTGTCGTATCTTAACGACAATGATGGTCTGGAAGAACAGGGTGAAGAAGCAGGCTACGGTGATCAAATAATGGAGGAGGAAAGACATGATTATGATGGCTCCGGTGACCCAATGACGGTGCGAGAAGGAGACAGTGATGACGGCTCCGGTGACCGAACTAAGTCCGCCAGGTATATATATTAGTTAAGCTCAGGTTGTCTAGCTAATTGATGCATTCACTGCTTTGGTATATGTACACATATTAATTAACTCTCGCCTTTTCTTCTTTTTCTAGCCCTCGGGATCGAGCACAACTTCGATAAATGCATTTGAGGCCCAAGAAAAAGTTGCGCCGGATGAAAGGTTTGAGATCACAACAATCGCGCGGACGGCCAAACCGATTGAACCCATCCCGGACAAAGGAAGCATTTGCTGCTCAAAGTCGGAGTTCTTGTTAGGGACAAGATACCGATCAGCATCCACCAATGGTATAAGCCTAAGAACGAAGACCCTGAGGTGTCTTATGTCAATGATATGCGAAAAGATGATCTTTGACCGAGCTGAAGGCAAATTTCACCCTACCGCCAGAGGAGGATCCGGAGAAGCCACTTAAAGAGCAATTAATCAAGTCTCATGCTCTTAAGAAGATGGCAGACCTATTCAGGAGGTGGAAGAATGAGCTGAAAAGGTTTGTCGACAAAGAAGAGACACCAGAATTCATCGGCAAATATGAGAAGATCAGAGATCACTGGCCCACAGTTGTGGCCCACAAGACATCGGAAAAGAGTAAGAAGATGTCGGCGACAAACAAGAAAAATGCTGCGAAGAAGAAGCTTCACCATTGCACGGGGTTAGGTGGCTACCTCAAAGCCCGGCCTAAGTGGGCCAAGGCTGAGAATGGTCTCGCTTGATAAAGGGATCGAACCAGACAATGAACTGGCCAAACCGCGTTGCGGACTTGGTTCTTCGTATGGCGGAATCTTGGACCCTCAGACGTGGAAGTGCCTTTGGACGAACGAGCAAATGAAAATACCAACAAGAGGCTTCAAGACTATATCGATGCAGAACGGGAAGGGACGTTCGTTCGACGTAGAGAACGACGAGCTCACAATGGCACTTCGGGAATCCCGAGCACCTGGCGGACCACGAGCACGCCCGAGCTCCGTTCCGTGGAAGGCTGGGTTTCGGACGCAGTGATTACAAATGCTAGGAGAGGAGGAAGAAAGTGCAGCAGACCCAACTGCGGTAGCGCCGGGCGCAAGGGGTACAAGCGATAGAGGAACGAGAAGCAAATTGCAGCAACGAATCAGCCAAGCTTCTCCCCGGTTACCCGCCATCTCAGCGGAGAAGCGCGTGGCTTCCATCGAGCCGCTTCAAATGAGCATGTCTTGACGGCTCCAGCTAGCTACCCGTGGATGCTATCACGGAGTCTCAAAATTGCCACCTTATGACGCAATGGCGTAACTTAAAAGTCAAGGCGGCTGTCGGCTTTGCTCGACCTCCACGAACCCGGCGCAACTTTTCACCGTCGTCCGATTCCGTAAGGATATGCTAGGGTGACGGTGGACGAAATAACGGAGGGATTTGAGGACCTCCAGCTTGACCACCCCTACAAAGGAAGGGGAGACTCGGCTGGGTTCTCGCTCAAGACTCCATGCCTATGGCGGAAGGAGCTCATCAACCTTCCGAACTGGATGCCTCCGCCTCCTCCTCCTCCCGTGAGTCAGGGCACTCCGCCTCCACCGCCTCCTCCTCCAAATGAGTGATGATCGTGAGCACTCGGCCTCCTTCTCCGGGCGCATGGCGGCACTCCGCCTCCTTCTCTCCTTTGTCGGCGCGCCCGAGCAGCCAACCTCCTCCTTCTCCGCCTCGTCGGCCAAGGGCGGAAGAGACCCGCCGTCGCTCCGGCTGCTCTGGCGCATCGTAGTCCTTCTCTGCCGCCTCGTAAGCAAGGAAAGAAGACAGCCGTAGCCGCTCCGTCTGCTCTGCCGGTGTCTAGCAGTACAGCCAGAGGCGGGAGGCAATACATATTCGGTCCTTCTCTGAAGACTCCAGAAAAGTTACCATACGAGAGGACCCCGGAGGAGAACGCGAAGATCGCGCGAGCCGAAGTGACGAACTTCTTAAAAGGGGTGAAAGCAAAGAAACATCCACCTCCGGAGGAGAAGGTAGATCCGGTGAAAGCGAAGTGCACTCTGGCTGCCCCGAGAAAACCACCAAAGTCTTCTCCGAAAGGCAAGTATGAGCGCATTATTGGAAAGAAATTTGTCGAAGCGGAGCGGTCGAGAAATCTTGTCGTTGATCAAAGGATAAAGAACGACGAGCTGGGAAAAATATTGCCCAAATTTCGTGAACAAGAGAACCAATCGTGCCCCCCGCTCAAGGTGTCTAGCGACATCGTCGCTAATGATCCGAGGATGGTGCCATTGGAAATATGCCCTAGAGGCAATAATAAAAGGATTATTATTATATTTCCTTGTTCATGATAATTATCTTTTATTCATGCTATAATTGTATTATCCGGAAATCGTAATACACGTGTGAATACATAGACCAAAATATGTCCCTAGTGAGCCTCTAGTTGACTAGCTCGTTGATCAACAGATAGTCATGGTTTCCGACTATGGACATTGGATGTCATTGATAACGGGATCACATCATTAGGAGAATGATGTGATGGACAAGACCCAATCCTAAGCATAGCACAAGATCGTGTAGTTCGCTTGCTAGAGCTTTTCCAATGTCAAGTATCTTTTCCTTAGACCATGAGATCGTAACTCCGGATACCGTAGGGAATGCTTTGGGTGTACCAAACGTCACAACGTAATCGGGTGACTATAAAGGTGCACTACGTATCTCCTAAACTGTCTGTTGGGTTGACACGGATCGAGATCGGATTTGTCACTCCGTGTATGACGGAGAGGTATCACCGGGCCCACTCGGTAGTGCATCATCATAATGAGCTCCAAGTGACCAAGTGTCCGTCACGGGATCATGCATTACGGTACGAGTAAAGTGACTTGCCGGTAACGAGATTGAACGAGTATTGGGATACCAATGATTGAATCTCGGGCAAGTAACGTACCGATTGACAAAGGGAATTGTATACGGGGTTGCGTAAATCCTCGACATCGTGGTTCATCCGATGAGATCATCGAGGAGCATGTGGGAGCCAACATGGGTATCCGAGATCCGCTGTTGGTTATTGACCGGAGAGCCGTCTCGGTCATGTCTGCATGTCTCCCGAACCCGTAGGGTCTACACACTTAAGGTTCGGTGATGCTAGGGTTGTATGGATATGAGTATGCAGCAAACCAAAAGTTTTTCGGAGTCTCGGATGAGATCCTGGACGTCACGAGGAGTTCCGGAATGGTCCGGAGGTAAAGAATTATATATAGGAAGTGTCTGTTTGACCATCGGAGAGTTTCGGGGTCACGGTATTGTACCGACCACCTAAGGGTCCCGAGGTCCATCGGGTGGGGCCACCTATCCCGGAGGGCCCGTGGGCTGAAGTGGGAGGGAACCAGCCTGGTGGGCTGGTGCGCCCCCATGGGCCCCCTCATGCGCCTAGGGTTGGGAACCCCTAGGGAGGGGGGCGCCCACTTGCCTTTGGGGCAAGCCTCCTTGGTTTGCCGACCCCCTAGGAGATCCCATCTCCTAGGGGCCGACGCCCTGTGGGGCCTATATAAAGGGAGGGGAGGAGGGCAGCCACACCCAAGTCTTGGCGCCTCCCTCTCCCCGCTACACCTCTCCCTCTCGTAGAAGCTCGGTGAGCTCTGCCGGAACCTGCATCCACCACCACGCCTGTCAGGTTGCTGGATCTTCATCAACCTCTCCCTCCTCCTTGCTGGCTCAAGGTGCGGAGACGCCATCCTCTCCAGACGTGTGTTGAACGCGGAGGTGCTGTCTGTTCGGCACTTGGTCATCGGTGATTTGGATCACGACGAGTACGACTACCTCAACCCCATTCTCTTGAACGCTTCCGCTCGCGATCTACAAAGGTATGTAGATGCACTCCTTTCTCTCGTTGCTAGATGAACTTATAGAGAGATCTTGGTGAAACCGTAGGATTTTTTATTTTAGCAACGTTCCCCAACAAAGGGCATCATGAGCTAGGTCTATGCGTAGTTCTCTTTGCACGAGTAGAACACAAATTTGTTGTGGGAGTAGATGTTGTCAACTTTCTTGCCGCTACTAGTCTTATTTTGCTTCAGCGGTATTGTGGGATGAAGCGACCCGGACCGACCTTACACGTACGCTTACATGAGACAGGTTCCACCGACTGACATGCACTAGTTGCATAAGGTGGCTAGCGGGTGTCTGTCTCTCCCACTTTAGTTGGAGCGGATTCGATGAAAAGGGTCCTTATGAAGGGTAAATAGAAGTTGACAAATCACGTTGTGGCTTTCACGTAGGTAAGAAAATGTTCCTTCTAGAACCCTATTGCAGCCACGTAAAACTTGCAACAACAATTAGAGGACGTCTAACTTGTTTTTGCAGCAAGTGTTTTGTGATGTGATATGGCCAAAGTTGTGATGAATGATGAATGATATATATGTGATGTATGAGATCATGTTCTTGTAATAGGAATCACGACTTGCATGTCGATGAGTATGACAACCGGCAGGAGCCATAGGAGTTGTGTTTATTCTTTGTATGACCATGCGTGTCATTGAGAACGCCATGTAATTTACTTTTCTTTATTGCTAAACGTGTTAGCCATAGTAGTAGAAGTAATAGTTGGCGAGGAACTTCATGGAGACACGATGATGGAGATCATGGTGTCATGCCGGTGACAAGATGATCATGGAGCCCCGAAGATGGAGATCAAAGGAGCTATATGATATTGGCCATATCATGTCACTACTATATATAATTGCATGTGATGTTTATTATGTTTATGCATCTTGTTTACTTAGAACGACGGTAGTAAATAAGATGATCCCTTATAATAATTTCAAGAAAGTGTTCTCCTAATCGTGCACTGTTGCTAAAGTTCGTCGTTTCGAAGCACCACGTGATGATCGGGTGTGATAGATTCTTACGTTCACATACAACAGGTGTAAGACAGTTTTACACATGCAAAACACTTAGGTTAACTTGACGAGCCTAGCATGTACATACATGGCCTCGGAACACAAGAGATCGAAAGGTCGAACATGAGTCGCATGGAAGATACAATCAACATGGAGATGTTCACCGATGATGACTAGTCCGTCTCACGTGATGATCGGGCATGGCCTAGTCGACTCGGATCATGTAACACTTAGATGACTAGAGGGATGTCAAATCTGAGTGGGAGTTCATTAGATAATTTAATTAGATGAACTTTATTATCATGAACAATAGTCTAAAATCTTTGCAAAAATGTCTTGTAGATCAAATGGCCAACGCTCATGTCACCATGAACTTCAACGCGTTCCTAGAGAAAACCAAGTCGAAAGATGATGGCAAGAACTATTCGGACTGGGTCCTAACACGAGGATCATCCTCATAGCCGCCAAGAAACAATATGTCCTAGAAGCACCGCTAGGTGATGCACCCATCCCAGAACCAAGACGTTATGAACGCTATGGCAGTCTCGTCGATGATTACTCCCTCGTTCAAAGGCGGCATGCTTTACAGCTTAGAACCGGGCTCCAAAAGCGCTTTTGAGCAACACGGAGCATATGAGATGTTCGAGGAGCTGAAACTGGTTTTCCAAGCTCATGCCCGGGTCGAGAGATATGAAGTCTCCGACAAGTTCTATAGTTGTAAGATGGAGGAAAATAGTTATGTCAGTGAGCACATACTCAAAATGTCCGGTTGCACAACCGCCTCACCTGGACATCAACCTCCTGGACGAGGCGGTTATTGACAGAATCCTTCAACGGCCGCCCCACCGAGCTACAAGAGCTTTGTGATGAACTACAATATGCGGGGATGGTGAAAACTATTCCTGAAGTATTTTCAATGCTGGAGTCAGCAGAGGTAGAAATCAAGAAGGAGCATCAAGTGTTGATGGTCAATAAAACCGCCAAGTTCAAGAAGGGCAAGGGTAAGAAGAATTTCAAGAAGGATGGCAAGGATGTTGCCGCTACCGTTAAGCCGCTTGTTGTGAAGAAGTCAGCAATGGACCCAAGCCCGAGACTGAGTGTTTTATTGCAAAGGGAAGGGTCATCGAAGCGGAACTGCCCCAAATACTTAGTGACATAAGAAGGCCGCAACACTAAAGGTATATTTGATATACATGTAATTGATGTGTACCTTACCAAGACTCGAGTAACTCCCCGGTATTTGATACCGTGCCGTTGCTCATATTTGTAACTCATGCCAGGAGCTGCGGAATAAGCGGAGACCGGGCAAAGGATGAGGTGACGATGCTGCCGGGAATGGTTCCAAGTCGATGTGATCGCTGGCCAAGACGCTACCTCTACATTTACCTAAACCTCAATAATTGTTATTTAGTGCCAAGTTTGAGCATGAACATTGTATCAGATCTCGCTTAATACGAGATGGCTACTCATTTAAATCCGAGAATAATGGTTGTTCTATTTATATGAGAGATATGTTTTATGGTCATGCTCCGATGGTCAATGGTTTATTCTTAATGAATCTCGAACATGATGTTACACATATTAATAGTGTGAATACCAAAAGATGTAAAGTTGATAACGATAGTCCCACATACTTGTGGCACTGCCGCCTTGGTCACATTGGTGTCAAACGCATGAAGAAGATCCATGCCGATGGACTTTTAGAGTCTCTCGATTATGAATCATTTGACACATGCGAACCATGCCTCATGGGCAAAATGACCAAGACCCCGCTTCTCCTAACAATGGAGCGAGCAACCAACTTATTGGAAATCATACATACCGACAAAAGCGGTCCAATGAGCGTTGAGGCTCATGAGGATATCGCTATGTTCTCACTCTCACGCATAACTTAAGTAGATATGGGTATGTCTACTTGATGAAACACAAGTCCGAGACCTTTGAAAAGTTCAAGGAATTTCAGAATGAGGTAGAGAATCAACGTGACCGAAAAATAAAGTTCTTACGATCAGATCGTGGAGGAGAATATTTAAGTCACGAATTTGGTACACACTTAAGGAAATGTGGAATCGTTTCACAACTCAAGTCACCGAACACTTCAAACAGAACGGTGTGTCCGAACGTCGTAATCGCACTCTATTGGATATGGTGCGATCTATGATGTCTCTTACTGATTTACCGCTATCATTTTGGGGATACGCTCTAGAGACAGCTACATTCACTTTAAATAGGGCACCGTCTAAATCCGCTGGAGACGACACCGTATGAATTATGGTTTGGGAAGAAACCTAAGCCGTCAAGCTTCTAAAAGTTTGGGGATGCGATGCTTATGTCAAGAAACTTCAACCTGAAAAGCTCGAACCCAAGTCGGAAAAATACGTCTTCATAGGATACCCTAAGGAAACCATTGGGTATACCTTCTACCTTAGATCCGAAGGCAAGACCTTTGTTGCCAAGAACGGATCCTTTCTGGAAAAACAGTTTCTCTCGAAAGGAGTAAGTGGAGGAAAGTAGAACTCGATGAAGTACTACCTCTTGAACCGGAAAGTAGTGCAACTCAGAAAATGTTCCTGTGGTGCCTACACCGACCGGAGAGGAAATTAATGATGATGATCAAGGTACTTCGGATCAAGTTGTTATCGAACTTCGTAGGTCCACAAGGACACGCTCCACACCAGAGTGGTATGGCAATCCCGAAATCATGTTGTTAGACAACGGTGAACCTTCGAACTATGAAGAAGCGATGGCAGGCCCAGATTCCAACAAATGGCTTGAAGCCATGCAATGCGAGATAGGATCCATGTATGAAAACAAAGTATGGACTTTGACAGACTTTCTGATGATCGGCGAGCGATAGAAAATAAATGGATCTTTAAGAAGAAGTATGACGCGATGGTAATGTTACCATCTATAAAGCTCGACTTCTCGCTAAGGGTTATCGGCAAGTTCAAGGGGTTGACTACGATGAGACTTTCTCTCCCGTGAGCGAAGCTGAAGTCCGTCCGAATCATGTTAGCAATTGCCGCATACTATGATTATGAGATATGGCAAATGGACGCCAAAACGGCATTCCTTAACGGCTATCTTAAGGAAGAATCAGATATGATGCAGCCGTAAGGTTTTGTCGACCCTAAGAATGCTAACAAGGTATGCAAGCTCCAAATGATCCATTTATGGGCTGGTGCAAGCATCTCGGAGTTGGAACATTCGCTTTGATGAGATGATCAATGCGTTTAGGTTTATGCAGACTTATGGAGAAGCCTGCGTTTACAAGAAAGTGAGTGGGAGTTCTGTAGCATTTCTCATATTATATGTAGATGACATACTTTTGATGGGAAATGATATAGAACTTTTGGACAGCATTAAGGCCTACTTGAATAAGAGTTTTTCAATGAAGGACCTTGGAGAAGCTGCTTACATATTAGGCATCAAGATCTATAGGATAGATCGAGACACCTCATAGGTCTTTCACAAAGCACATACCTTGATAAGATATTGAAGAAGTTCAAATGGATCAGTCCAAGAAAGGGTTCTTGTCAGACATACAGGTGTGAAATTGAGCTCGGCTCAATGTCCGACCACGCGTAAGATATAGAAGAGATGAGTGTCATCCCCTATGCATCAGCCATAGGGTCTATTATGTATGACATGCCGTGTGTACCAGACTGATGCAAACCTTGCCGTAAGTTTGGTAGGAAGGTACCAAAGTAATCCCGCAAGGAACACCGGGCAGCGGTCAAGAATATCCCGGCACCGGAAAAGGACTAAGGACATGTTTCTCGTTTATGGAGGTGACGAAGAGCTCGTCAGAAGGGTTACGCCGACGCTAAGCTTCGACACAGATCTGGATGACTCTAAGTCACAAACCGGATACGTGTATATGTTGAATGGTGGAGCAAGAAGCTGGTGCGGCAACCGCAAGCAGCGTCGTGGCAGGATCTACATGTGAAGCAGAGTACATGGCAGCCTCAGAGGCAGCGCATGAAGCAATTTGGGCGAAGGAGTTCATCACCACCTAGGAGTCATACCCAATGCGTCGGGGCCGATCAAACTCTTCCGTGACAACACTGGAGCTATTGCACTTGCCAAGGAGCCTGTGTTTTCACAAGAAGACCAGCACATCAAGCGTCGCTTCAACTCCATTCGTGAAAATGTTCAAGATGGATACATAGAAATTTGCAAAGTGCATACGGATCTGAATGTCGCAGATCCGTTGACTAAACCTCTTCCATGAGCAAAACATGATCAACACCGTAACTCTATGGGTGTTCGATTCATCACAATGTAACTAGATTATTGACTCTAGTGCAAGTGGGAGACTGTTGGAAATATGCCCTAGAGGCAATAATAAAAGGATTATTATTATATTTCCTTGTTCATGATAATTGTCTTTTATTCATGCTATAATTGTATTAAAAAATATCCGGAAATCGTAATACACGTGTGAATACATAGACCACAATATGTCCCTAGTGAGCCTCTAGTTGACTAGCTTGTTGATCAACAGATAGTCATGGTTTCCTGACTATGGACATTGGATGTCATTGATAACGGATCATATCATTAGGAGAATGATGTGATGGACAAGACCCAATCCTAAGCATAGCACAAGATCGTGTAGTTCGCTTTGCTAGAGCTTTTCCAATGTCAAGTATCTTTTCCTTAGACCATGAGATCGTGTAACTCCCGGATACAGAGGAATGCTTTGGGTGTACCAAACGTCACAACGTAATCGGGTGACTATAAAGGTGCACTACAGGTATCTCCTAAAGTGTCATTGGGTTGACACGGATCGAGATCGGGATTTGTCACCCGTATGATGGAGAGGTATCACCGGCCCACTCGGTAGTGCATCATCATAATGAGCTCAAAGTGACCAAGTGTCTGGTCATGGGATCATGCATTACATACGAGTAAAGTGACTTGCCGGGTAATCTAGATTGAACGAGGTATTGGGATACCAACGATCGAATCTCGGGCAAGTAACGCATCGATTGACAAAGGGAATTGTATACGGGTTGCTTAAATCCTCGACATCGTGGTTCATCCGATGAGATCATCAAGGAGCATGTGGGAGCCAACATGGGTATCCAGATCCCGCTGTTGGTTATCGACCGGAGAGCCGTCTCGGTCATGTCTACGTGTCTCCCGAACCCGTAGGGTCTACACACTTAAGGTCCGGTGACGCTAGGGTTGTATGAACATGAGTATGCAGCAAACCGAAAGTTGTTCGAGTCCCGGATGAGATCTCGGACATCACGAGGAGTTCCTAATGGTCCCAAGGTAAAGAATTATATATAGGAAGTGCTGGTTCGCCATCAGGAGAGTTTCGGGGTCACTGCAGATTGTACCGAACCACCGGAAGGGTCCCGGGGGTCCACCGGGTGGGGCCACCTATCCCGGAGGGCCTCGTGGGCTGAAGTGGGGAGGAACCAGCCCCTGGTGGGCTGGTGCGCCCACCCATGGGCCCCCCTCAAGCGCCTAGGGTTGGGAACCCTAGGGGAGGGGGCGCCGCACTTGCCTTGGGGGGCAAGCCTCCCCTTGGCCGCCGCCCCCCCTAGGAGATCCCATCTCCTAGGGCCGGCGCCCCCCCAGGGGCCTATATAAAGGGGAGGGGGAGGGTGGGCAGCCACACCCAAGTCTTGGCGCCTCCCTCTCCCCTGCTACACCTCTCCCTCTCGTAGAAGCTCGTGGCTCACGGAACCCTCAGCATCCACCACCACGCCGTCAGGTCACTGGATCTTCATCAACCTCTCCCTCCTCCTTGCTGGATCAAGGTGCGGAGACGTCATCCGCTCTGTACGTGTGTTGAACGCGGAGGTGATGTCCGTTCGGCACTGGGTCATCGGTGATTTGGATCACGGCACGAAAATGACTACCTCAACCCCGTTCTCTTGAACGCTTCCGCTCGCGATCTACAAAGGTATGTAGATGCACTCCTTTCTCTCGTTGCTAGATGAACTCATAGATAGATCTTGGTGAAACCATAGGAAATTTTTTATTTTGTGCAACGTTCCCCAACAGGTGCCCGGTTATAGCAATCTTGGAGATTACCTGCCCGACGATGTACATTATGATTTCTTGGAGGTGGTACACAGATACGAGTACGGGAAGCCTCTCACAAAGATGAAAGATCTCTAACAACGATGATGCGAAGATTGCATGATTGGTACATGAAAACCTGCAGAGAGTGTGGGGGGATGAATACTTTGACGCTGAGAGTTAGAGAGGAGCATGACCTCGTTGGAATTGAACTGTTGCATGTTCCATTTGAGGAGTTCTTCCTGTTTTTCAATCAAAGGGCCCTCGATAAAGAAACGGTCACTTGCTACTGTCTGTAAGTAGTACTACTTCTGTCATTAAGTCTCTCTATATAGGTCAGCTCTTTCATTGCATGTATTTATAATTATCCTCTATATTATGCAGATTGAAGATCGCCGAATTGAAGAAAAGACAAGTCGGTGATATTGGGTTCATTAACACAAATCTCATAGATGCAACTGAGGTTAAATATCATGCCGAAGATACCGAGGCCAACTTGCTACAATCATTCGTAATAAATGAAACAAAGATATAATACTCTTTCCTTACAACTTCAAGTGAGTGTTACTGTCTTGTGCATATTCGGTTTCCCTTATATATTAGTCCAGGTTATAGTAATGTAATTGATGAGTTATGCATGCGCGCAGTTTCCACTATATTCTCCTAGAGATTAAGCTTGAGCAGGACTAGTAAACCGCCTTTAGACTCGAGACAAAAAGATCCCTGTGAGTATGCGGACATGACTCAAATGCTCGAGAAGTAAGTTAAATCGATCATTATCCACCATATCAGCAACTTTGTTCATTTCCTGATATCAAGTAATTGTTTTCTTTGTCCGGCAGGGTTTGGAGAAAATTCACCAAAAGCTCCGGACTGCCAAGAAGCTGCAATTTAGACACCAAAGTAAGTACTATAGTAGCATGTTCGCTGCCTCCTAGTGATTCAAGCGCTAGTTTCATCAATACCATTTGGCATGCTTGCTTATCAGTTTGATTGACCTCTATTTCTTGTAAAGTGGTTGTGGCAGGATCAAGGGAATGATTTCTGTGGATACCACGCTTATGCAGTCCATCCGCCACACGACATGTGAACGGGGGTACTCTGACGAACAATATGAAGTGCGTAAGCAATAATGTTCACAATTTTATTTTATTACCATCATTTGTGTTGAGTTTCATTTATTCATATATGTATGTATTGACCCCCTTCTTCAAATTAGATCTTTCGGATGCGGGATGAACTCCTAGCACCAGATCGTATATGCAGCAATTCGAGAGGAATTGGCGGCATTCTTCCTTGACAACGTGATCGCTGAAGACGGAGAATACTATGTGGATCCTGTGTTCATATATAATTAGGAGATTATATTGTAAGAGATAATATTGTATATATGTAGCCGGTAGTGTCGGATAGATATGCAAGAACCTGTTGTTCGACCAATCTCTCGGAGAAGGAGAGGTGGTCGATATCACTTCTCTCTGTATGCATATGTTCATGACGATCTTCTGTTTCCTTCGCTTGCTTACTAGCTAGCTAGCGTGCCTAGTCCTCTCTATACGTATATAGTACGAAAGGCCGACCAAGGACGGACATAAGAGAGGACATCTCTATTAATTAGCTAGCTAACACAATATATGAAACACCTAAATTAACTCCCCAAACCCCAACCCCCCTCCCTTTCAAAAAACCAAAAACCCCAGCCCTGAAATGTCGACGCTGCGGATGCCTATTGCTCCCGGTTGTTGCAACCAACCGGGACCAAAGGCCCTCCTTCCTTGGCTCGCCGCACCAGCCACATGGAGGTTTGATATGTCCCGTTCGTAAGAACCGGGACTAAAGGGCCAGGGCATTAGTAACGACCCTTTAGTCCCGGTTCAACAACCGGGACAAAAGGCCCGTATGAACCGGGACAAATGGCCCCTTTTCTACTAGTGGAATTGCACATAGAAGAAGTTGAGTTGGTAAATTGCAATCCAGAAAACAAAACATGATGCCAGACATCTTCCCGTGTCTCAGGATATGGTATTGCTCTAAGTGAATTCAGCCAAATCGAAGATAAGGAGATTTTATAAAGTTTATTAGTTGTGGGATAAAAGTCAAGAACCATTTGGATGCCAAAAAAATCTCAAGCATCCCTGATTTTTGGTCCGAGGAGGTGGTTGACTTTGGATATTAGTTTTGAATGATTGTGAGGTTGTCAGTTGCCTTGGGGGTAATGGGGGAAAATTGAAATCTGTAGAGATAATCGAAAACCAAGTTGATAGCAAGTGTGTTGTTGGGATAGATATAGTTGTCTCTTTTGATCCAGGAGGCCCGGGTCTTGGTTGGTTAAAAATATATTTTGGCAATCAACTTTCCCTTTCTTTTGGTTACTTATAAATAGCTTGCCTTTATCCTAGCTTGTGGATGAGAGTGAGTTCTCTGGCGAGTTAGGGTTTCCCTGTGAGCCGTTGACGACTTGTAAGTGAGGATATGGTTGAGAACTTTTGCAGACACAGGGGCGCTGGGAGATTTAGTAATGAAGGGAGGGGTAATTATAAATATCATAGGAATGAAGGTGAAGGAGACCGAATTAGACACATAAATCCAAGAGACGAAAGGGGTGATCTGGTTGCAAAATCTGGTGATTTAAGTTGAAACTGGCAATTTCATGATCTGCGAGGACCTCACTCGAATGACGGTGATGCCCCAGGCGGTGGATCTCTTCAACATGATGGCAAGAAGAGTGCAGAAGGGAATTTCTTGCAGCAAGGAAACATGGTAATCTCGGGACACCTTGAGGCTGGGTGTGAATTGGGTACTGCAATGCATCAACAAGACTTCTATAAAGTGATGGATCTTAAGGGATGGCCATCAGTAGAAAATAGTATGGACTGGGTGTCAACGAGGGTGGAGATGGGCTTGGCATTAAGCATGGATGCAAGCAAGAGTCTGTAAAGTGTATTGTTTCTTGCGAAAAGGTGTTACCTATGAGAATAATGCCAACGACATATAAGGCAAGGTGGGTGGTGGCATTGTTTTAGTGAAGGGTGAATAACGAGGAGCCAAATTAGGACACAACAAAGCCTAGGGAGAGGAGATGAGTGATGAACCGCATAGACCAGGCACAGAGCGCTTTATTAAGGCCATATGGGTACTTGTGCAGTCAAAGAAACCTGAAGGTTGGTGACTATAGATTGTTTCGACAAGAAGACTATGGAGAGAAAATAGTTGTAGCTTGTGGTTGATGAATTTTCACCACCTTTATTGTTTTCCATTTATTTGAGAGAAACATGGACTTGGTTAAGCACAAAGGTGTAAAAGCGTTGGAGGGTAATATCCGTGACAGACTTGTTATGTAATGGACTAGTTCGGAAATACTATGAGTACTAATCAAGAATAATGGCATAAAATTCATAAACAGGGAAAATACAATGGGAAAATTTCACAAATCATAATGTATTTTTTGGAGGGGTAGTAGTAAAAAAAGGAAGAATCAATACGCAGGTAGGGCTGTCGTCCAAATTGGCAAGAAACACAAACAAGAGTTTGCCGAATTTTTTTATTACATGATGGAAGTAATGTTGTAGCTACTACAGAAACAGAAGCTTCCCCCAAGTGCGTACGACTTTAATGCCAGTGGTCGCCAGAGCTGGTTGCAGAGCAAACAATGGTGCCACCTTTATTCATCGAGCGGAAGTCATAGATGTCTCCCGAGCTATTTGATCTCAGGGGGATTCTCATTGTTGCTAGGTCCTTGAAAGAGAAACCATAGGGATCAAATTCCAATGAAAACTAAATATCACAAGGAAAATTATTAAATAAAATTAATTTCTTGATAATAGATGAGGAAACTAAAATTTGTTAGGATCAAAGGAATAACAAGAGTAGCATATCCAATAGTTGTGATGGGGAGCCTCGAACCATTTCCAAATATAATATTTAGGGGAGTGTGCATTAATCGGGAATAAGACTTGTCTCATCAATGTCCGAAGAGGCTTCGTGGTCCATGAACTAATCGTCGGTGGAGTTGGGCTAGTGAGACAATTCTTATTCGAGTTTTCATCATGTAGCATGCAACATTTTTTTAAAGCCAGTATGATCTAAGTATACCTCGACATAGGCTTGGGATGGAGTGCTTGGATGAGGGTAGAACCAGTAGGAACGGGCAGCATCAAGCACCACGCCACTGGCTTTAGTGGGAAGGTTGCCAACCATGGAGCAAATTTTACTCACCAAGGAAACTAGGGATGTCCATGTTGTCCATGGCCCATGTGGTTGGGTGAGCCACGTTTATGACTTCTGATGCGCCTATGCTTCGAGGAGCTTCCACTGGGACAACCGTGATTCAAATGGTCATTTATGGAGCACATTCATTGTCTCGTTACCTGTTGCCATGCTCCTAGAAGTTGGTGACTGCATCGCCACCTTTTAGCAAGAGTCGTTGTTGATGGTGAGTGTCGGAGTGCCCTCAGCGTGCTTATGCCGATACATTGTGATTTCCTTAAGAAACAACGATGAGTGTGCCTAGACGAAGGGGGGAAAGGGCAAATGTAGGTGGAGTATGGAGGCCATCACCTGAAATATGTGGCCGAGGCCGCAAATCATCACCAATGTGAGAGAGTTGCCGGTCACCAGTTTCTCATCGTTGGCGAGGGAGTGGACGAGCGCCCTGAGGCACCAGTAGTAGGTGGCGATGATCACTTCACCTTGAAATGTTGCCTAGAAATTGGTGCCAATGTGGATCGTGCATTCGGTAAGCTTGTCATCGAATCGAAGAACACATGCAGGTGCTACCACATCGTGTTGGCTACGTTATCTGTTGAGATGTACACATCGTATAACTCACTAGATATCGTTGCATAAAGCCACATGATGATGGTGAGATCTTCCTTGCGCCACTTGATGTCTCAATATGCAAGATCATACTCATGCTTGAGGTTAAGGAAGTCGAATTTGGTGTCCAATAGTGAGCTCTACAACCTAATTAAGTACATAACGGTCGATGCGTTAGGCATGGGAGCATCCTAGAGTGTTGGAGCATAAGGTGGTGCTGATGTTGTGCATCTATTGAGATGAGTGCACACCACAAAACATCGATGGCTCTAGGAGGTGATAATCCCACCTCTAATCCTCTGGTGGGAATAAAAACAATGTATTTCCCAACATCTAGCATAAGTGTGTTCATTGTAACTGGAGATGTCAAGAGATTTGTCCCCTGAAGACTGTATGAGGGAGGGGTCGCGAGCAAGGAGAACTTGCTAGACATTTAGCATAATTTTTCAAGGAGAACCTATTGGCGAATGTTCCACACCATGATCATGAGCTTTGTAAACTACTTTCTTTCATGGGAAAAACATCGCTAGTGCTAAGGAGCTAAGGATCAAGGTAGAACACCACAAAGGCACCTAAGAGAAATGGGTTTGCCAGGACAACACAAATATGCATCCAAGAAGTAAAAAACACACACTACAGGAATCAAGAAATTTGTTGTCTGCTTAAACATTCTTTGGCGCCGTCAACTTTTTGACGATAAACAAAGTCGGAAAAGAGCTAGTTTGCCCTGAGCTTTTCCTCGGGCGGATGGAAAAGTCTTTGCCATCAGCCAAACTCCGCCTGTGTCGTCAGCCGAATAATAATAGATGGCAAAGAAAAGAATCTTTGCCATCAGGCAAAATCCATCTTTGTCGTTAGCCTCAAACATCACACACGGCAAATAAATGCGTAAATATTAGAAAAAACACAGGGGCTCTGCTCGTCCTCCTCTGTCGAGGTGAAGAGAGATAGGGCCATTGCATCATGCTCCTCGTGGGGAAGATGCCAGGCGGCACAGATGTGGCAAGGAGGCGGGGTGTTGGCGCCGGGTTTGAGGCAGTGCCAGGGAGGAGGTGCGGATTCAAGGTGCAAGTGCAAGGGCGAGCCCTGGGTTTTTTCGCCAGGGAGTTTTGTAGGCTGCTTGGTCGGACGGATCCATGTGCAGGGATCTTCGGTAGGATGACGACGAGTCACAGGTGCGGAGGGAGCTTCCAGGTGGCAGCCATGTCTTTTGAGGAGAGAGAGAGACGGAGATCTGGGAGAGAGAGAAACACTGGAGAGAGGAAGAGTCGAGAGAAGAAAGGGAAGGGAGGAGGAAGGTGAAGGAGACATGTGATGGGCGGCGGTGCTCCGGTGGCTTCGGTCACCGGCGTCGGCCTCCGGCGAGGAGAAGGCGGCTGTCTCGGGTCAGGAAAGGGCCACGAGAAGGAGGTCCTCGGGCGGCACCGGGAGGAAGGTCGTGTGGCGGCGCGGTGCGAGGGCTGGGCAAGAGGTGGTGTAGCGGCACCAGGATGAAGGTGGTGCGACGGTGCATCATGGGGCAGGAGGTGGTGTGGCAACGCAGGGTGGGGCAAGAGGTTGTGCGGCGGCATGCATCAAGATGGAGGTGCGGCGACTGTGAGGCGTGGGGCAGGTGTTGGAAATATGCCCTAGAGGCAATAATAAAAGTATTATTATTATATTTCCTTGTTCATGATAATTGTCTTTTATTCATGCTATAATTGTATTATCCGGAAATCGTAATACACGTGTGAATACATAGACCACAATATGTCCCTAGTGAGCCTCTAGTTGACTAGCTCGTTGATCAACAAATAGTCATGGTTTCGACTATGGACATTGGATGTCGTTGATAACGGATCACATCATTAGAGAATGATGTGATGGACAAGACCCAATCCTAAGCATAGCACATGATCGTGTAGTTCGCTTTGCTAGAGCTTTTCCAAAGGTCAAGTATCTCTTCCTTAGACCATGAGATCGTAACTCTTTGATACCGTAGGAGTGCTTTGGGTGTACCAAACGTCACAACGTAATCGGGTGACTATAAAGGTGCACTATGTATCTCCGAAAGTGTCTGCGGTTGACAGATCGAGACTCGATTTGTCACTCCGTATGACGGAGAGGTATCACCGGGCCCACTCGGTGAGTGCATCATTATAATGAGCTCAAAGTGGCCAAGTGTTTGGTCACGGGATCATGCATTACGATTTGGTAAAGTGACTTGCTGCAACGAGATTGAACGAGGTATCGGGATACCGACGATCGAATCTCTCGCAAGTAACATACCGTCTGAGAAAGGGAATAGTATACGGGTTGATTGAATCCTCGACATCGTGGTTCATCCGATGATATCATCGAGGAGCATGGGAGCCAACATGGGTATCTAGATCCCGCTGCTGGTTATTGACCGGAGAGCCGTCTCGGTCATGTTCAGATGTCTCCAACCCGTAGGGTCTACACACTTAAGGTTCGGTGACGCTTAGGTTTATTAGGAAGACTTGTATGTGATTACCGAATGTTTTCGGAGTCCCGGATGAGATCCCGGACGTCACGACGAAGTTCGGAATGGTCCGGAGGTAAAGATTTATATATGGGAAGTTGTCATACGGACACCGGAAAGTTTCGGGGCATATCGGTATTGTACCGGGCCACCGGAGGGGTTCCGGGGTCCACCGAGGGGCCACCCTCTTGGAGGGCCTCATGGGCCGCAAGGACAGGGAACCAGCCTCGAGGGCTGGGCGCGCCTTCTTGGGCCCATGCGCCTAGGGTTGGGGGGAAACCCCTGGGGGCGCCTTGCTTGGGGGCAAGCCCTCTCCTCAAGCTGCCCCCTCTAGATCTCATCTAGAGGGGCCGCCCCTTCCTCCTTCCCCTATAAATAGAGGCGAGGGAGGGCTGAACACCTGATCCAAGACGCAGCCCTCCCTCCCCAACACCTCTCCTCCTCCGCTGAGTGCTTGGCGGGCCCTGTCGGAGTACTCGCCTCTCCACCAACACCACGCCTGCCGTGCTGCTTTGTTGGAGCCTTCTTCCTCAACCTCTCCTTCTCCCTTGCTGGATCAAGAAGGAGGAGACGCCATCCGCTCCATACGCAGTGTTGAACGCGGAGGTGCTGTCCGTTCAAAGACTTGACATCGGTGATTTGGATCACGGCGAGTACGACTCCATCATCCTCGCTCCATTGAACGCTTCCGCACGCGATCTACAAGTGGTATGTAGATGCAATCTCTCTCCATGACTCGTTGCTTAGATGAACTCATAGATGGATCTTGGTGAAACCATAGGAAAATTTTTAATTTTCTGCAACGTTCTCAACAAAGTGGCATCATGAGCTAGGTCTATGCGTAGTTCTCTATTGCACGAGTAGAACACAATTTGTTGTGGGCGAGATGTTGTCAACTCTCTTGCCGCTACTAGTCTTATCTTGCTTCAGCGGTATTGTGGGATGAAGCGGCCCGGACCGACCTTACACGTGACGCTATCGTGAGACAGGTTCCAATCAATCGACATGCACTAGTTGCGTAAGGTGGCTAGCGGGTGTCCTGTCTCTCCCACTTTAGTTGGATCGGATTCGATGAAAAGGGTCCTTATGAAGGGTAAATAGAAGTTGACAAATCACGTTGTGGCTTTCACGTAGGTAAGAAAACGTTCTTGCTAGAACCCTATTGCAGCCACGTAAAACTTGCAACTTCATGGAGACACGATGATGGAGATCATGATGATGGAGATCATGGTGTCATGCCGGTGACAAGCTGATCATGGAGCCCCGAAGATGGAGATCAAATGAGCTATATGATATTGGCCATATCATGTCACTACTATATAATTGCATGTGATGTTTATTTTGTTTATGCATCTTGTTTACTTAGAACGATGGTAGTAAATAAGATGATCCCTTACAATAATTTCAAGAAAGTGTTCTCCCTAACTGTGCACCGTTGCTAAAGTTCACGCTTCAAGCACCACGTGATGATCGGGTGTGATAGATCCTTACGCTCACATACAACGGTGTAAGACAGTTTTACACATGCAAAACACTTAGGTTAACTTGACGAGCCTAGCATGTACAGACATGGCCTCGGAACACAAGAGACCGAACGGTCGAACATGAGTCATATGGAAGATACGATTAACATGGAGATGTTCACCGACGATGACTAGTCCGTCTCATGTGATGATCGGACAGGGCCTAGTCGACTCGGATCATGTAACACTTAGATGACTAGAGGGATGTCAAATCTGAGTGGGAGTTCATTAAATAATTTGATTAGATGAACTTTATTATCATGAACAATAGTCTAAAATCTTTGCAAAATGTCTTGTAGATCAAATGGCCGACACTCATGTCACCATGAACTTCAACGCGTTCCTAGAGAAAACCAAGCTGAAAGATGATGGCAGCAACTATTCGGATTGGGTCCGGAACCTGAGGATTATCCTCATAGCTGCCAAGAAACAATATGTCCTAGAAGCACCGCTAGGTGAAGCACCCATCCCAGAGAACCAGGACGTTATGAACGCTTGGCAGTCTCGTGCTGATGATTACTCCCTCGTTCAGTGCGGCATGCTTTACAGCTTAGAAATATGCCCTAGAGGCAATAATAAAAGTATTATTATTATATTTCCTTGTTCATGATAATTGTCTTTTATTCATGCTATAATTGTATTATCCGGAAATCGTAATACACGTGTGAATACATAGACCACAATATGTCCCTAGTGAGCCTCTAGTTGACTAGCTCGTTGATCAACAGATAGTCATGGTTTCCTGACTATGGACATTGGATGTCGTTGATAACGGGATCACATCATTAGGAGAATGATGTGATGGACAAGACCCAATCCTAAGCATAGCACAAGATCGTATAGTTCCTTTTGCTAGAGCTTTTCCAATGTCAAGTATCTCTTCCTTAGACCATGAGATCGTGTAACTCCGGACACCGTAGGAGTGCTTTGGGTGTACCGGACATCACAACGTGAATCGGGTGACTATAAAGGTGCACTACAGGTATCTCCGAAAAGTGTCTGTTGGGTTGACACGGATCGAGACTGGGATTTGTCACTCCGCATGACGGAGAGGTATCACCGGCCCACTCGGTAGTGCATCATCATAATGAGCTCAAAGTGACCAAGTGTTTGGTCACGGGTCATGCATTACGGTACGAGTAAAGTGACTTGCCGGCAACGAGATTGAACGAGGTATTGGGATACCGACGCACCAATCTCGGCAAGTAACATACCGTCGACAAAGGGAATAGTATACGGGTTGATTGAATCCTCGACATCGTGGTTCATCCGATGATATCATCGAGGAGCATGTGGGAGCCAACATGGGTATCCAGATCCCCGCTGGTTATTGACCGGAGAGCCGTCTCGGTCATGTCTCAAGATGTCTCCCAAAACCCGTAGGGTCTACACACTTAAGGTTTGGTGACGCTAGGGTTATTAGGAAGACTTGTATGTGATTACCGAATGTTGTTCGAGTCCCGGATGAGATCCCCGGACGTCATGAGGAGTTCCGGAATGGTCCGGAGGTAAAGATTTATGTATGGGAAGTTGTCATACGGACACCGGAAAGTTTCGGGGCATATCGGTATTGTAATGGGGCCATCGGAGGGGTTCCGGGTCCACCGAGAGGCCACCCCTCTTGAGGGGCCTCATGGGCCGCAAGGGACAGGGAACCAGCCCCTCGAGGGCTGGGCGCCCCCTCTTGGGCCCATGCACCTAGGGTTGGGGGGGAAACCCTTGGGGGCGCCTGCTTGGGGGCAAGCCCTCCTCAAGTCAGCCTCTAGATATCTCATCTAGAGGGGACCGGCCCCCTTCCTTCTTCCCCTATAAATAGAGGGGCGAGGGGAGGGCTGAACACCTGATCCAAGGCGCAGCCCCTCCCCTCCCAACACCTCTCCTCCTCCGTTGAGTGCTTGGCGAAGCCCCTGCCGAGTATCGCTCTCCACCAACACCACGCTGTCGTGCTGCCGCTGGAGCCTTCTTCCTCAACGTCTCCTTCCCCCTTGCTGGATCAAGAAGGAGGAGACGTCATCCGCTCCGTACGTGTGTTGAACGCGGAGGTGCTGTCCGTTCAGCACTTGTCATCGGTGATTTGGATCACGGCGAGTACGACTCCATCATCCCCGTTCCATTGAACGCTTCCGCACGCGATCTACAAGTGGTATGTAGATGCAATCTCTCTCCCATGACTCGTTGCTTAGATGAACTCATAGATGGATCTTGGTGAAACCGTAGGAAAAATTTTAATTTTCTGCAACGTTCCCCAACAGCAGGAGGTGGTGCAACGGCGCGGGGAGGGAGGTGGTGCAACGGTGTGGGGCGGGAGGTGGTGCGGCACCGAGAGAAGGGAGAGAGGTGCATTTGGGGTGGCGGTTGGCAAGTACGTGCGTGTGTGGGGTGGTGTGGTGCCATGTCATAAATTTGTGTGATCGATCCGCGGGATGTGCTTTCTCTTGCCGACGACCAAAAAAACTGACGACAAAGTCTGTCTTCCCTATCAGTCAAATAAAAATAGACGGCTAAGCCTGTCTTTGCTGCTAGTCAAATAAAAACATACGACAAAGTCTCTCTTTGCCGCCTGTCAAATAAAAACAGACAGCAGAGTGAGCTCTTTGCCGATATTAGAAATTTGCCGTCACTTTTTCTCTATTTTGCCGTCAGCCCCGACAAAAAGCTGACAGAAAGAGCTCCACAGACGGCAAATTTCCTGATACCTGTAGTGACACATACACACAACCCTGGTACAACTTGTCATCAAGTTATTAAGGAGACATGTATTTGATACTTCCACTCTAACTCAGGGTGCACATGAGTGCACCGAAGAGAAATGACGGTGCGCTCCAAGATAGCGACGACAATGTGATCATCCACCATGCCATCCTCTGCCTTACCCAAAAGAATGAAAGTGGTTGAGCACGTTCTTGAGGGTCTTCATTCCAAAAGAGATGGTGCCATGATGCCTCCCGATCTTAGAAGTAGGCACCATCATCTGAAAGAAGGGCTCAGATGTCTTATTCATAGGGTGATGACTATAACAAGCCATGAACACGACATCAAGATGGTGCTTCTTGCACACCGACATCTTCCGTGTGCTAGAGGGATGAAAATCCCCGGTCACGGCTTAGCATTGTTGATTTTGAGCTCACTCTAGCATTTTTGAAGGCTGCCAACTCCAAGGACTAGAAAGGGTGAACAGTGCTATAAAATAATTATATCTTGATTTTAGGGTAGGAAGTTTTTAGCACATGACAACAAGGACAGCACAAGCATAAGTACTTACCAAGCATCTAGTTATAGAACATGATAGGATCTCAAGTGACCCATAACCATCTAGGATGCGCTCACCAGCCAAGAGTAACAAGCAAAGAGAAGTCACTTGATAAGACTCCCAGAATGATCTTCAATCAAAAATTCTCTCAAGAATCAAAGGGGTCACTCTCACAAGAATAGGAATTTCATGAAAGAGATGAACTAGCGATGTAGGTATGCAAGAAAGGGGAGTTCTTGGCCTTGGAAGAATCAAAGAAGTGAACATGGAACCACCCAGAACTTCTGTTCTTAACTGTGATGAAGTGGAGTGGCTTGAAGAGGTTGACTGAGTGAGTGAAATGACTAAGGGTGGAAAGGAATGGTTGCAACCATGGATGGGTATGATAGGCTATTTATGGATAAGTTCCAAAATATAGGTGTTACTGCAAAAAATAAGTAACCATGCTTGGAAGGACTGGTAGTAGTTTATGGAACAACCAAGACAATTCAAATAAATTTTAATGGCCACAACAATGTTCAGGGACCAAATAGAGTAAACCACTCAGAGGTACCAATGAATGAATAAGAAGAGGTTTCGACTCAAAAAGATAACACATTTTCGGCAAAGGCAGAACGACTCAGGAAGTACCATGTGAAACCAATTGCTTGGTAGTACCATAGTGAGGGAGTAGTTCTTAGAATAAGAATCTA
The DNA here is from genome assembly GCA_021605145.1 of Aegilops bicornis. Taxonomy (NCBI): domain Eukaryota; kingdom Viridiplantae; phylum Streptophyta; class Magnoliopsida; order Poales; family Poaceae; genus Aegilops; species Aegilops bicornis. Next base: position 12,672,696 of record CM038674.1, on the reverse strand, counting down.
CAGAAAAGAAGAGCTCGGAAGTTTCAGTTGAAAACGAAGTGAAATTACCGAACATATATTTTGCCCGACAGACAAATAAATCATGACAACTCGAAATTGCCGACGAGAAGTATTGTGGTCGAAAGCGACAGAGTACAGAAAATGCTTCAAAGTGGATTTCTCAGCAGTTCCGGAAAAAATGAATAGCGGTTCTTAAGTATTGAAACTCGATATTTTCTCTGAGTATGAATAGCCCAAAGTGGCGCATAGTATGGGAAGATAAATCTTCAGATGTAGGGGCTTAGAGAAACCCATACAAGGAGAATGGCTAGGAAGTGGATTTTAGAGGAATGAGGTGTTTTGGCTCCCAGACTCAGATGAGACCGTGAGTGAACAAAAAATCATTTAAAATACTAATTTAATTCAAAAAATTCCGATTTTTTTGTAGAGAAAAAGATCCATGGGTACGTGATGTACGTGCCAAATTTCAGAACATTTGGATGTCTGAGTAGCTCTCAGTAACAAGGACAAATATCGGGTCTGTGAAAAAGTTTACTGCTTGTGCACTATTCAAATCTGATTATTTTTTTGCTGAGAGCTACTCGGGTGTCCAAACGCATGGAAATTTGGCACGCACCTCACTCATTCCAATATATTCCGTGCAAATTTTAGAGGATATTTTTTAATTTTTCCTTGTATTTTTTATTTATTGTTCACCATGTGCAAATGAGCCTAGGCTCATAATTGGATATTCGACTTTGGAGGACTTTGTCTTATAATCTATTCTTTGGTTTTAAAACAAAGTACTTAGCTCTTGCCGCATTTCATAGTACGATTGTCCTACACCCAATGTGAACCTTGGATTCGGTAAACGGCTATAAAAATACATGTTAAGAGCTTGAAGAGGACAAAAACTATAAAAGTTGTTCGTGGGGTCGTGAATGATACTTCACCTTTAGCCAAAGACTTGAATAGAAAAATTAGTCCTACTCCCCGAAATAAACTCATTCAATACATTACTACATTGGTCATCTCAGTTTTGTCGTAAAACAACCAATTGGAATGTGTAGCCCGCCTCCAGTCAGCAATCGGTGGTTTAGTGGGTTGCAGCAATGGGCAGCCCCTTGTGGCGCGGCGGCCCTAGATTGCAGCAACACGACACCGCCCTTGAAGTAGCACATGTCACGTGGATTAGCGGACGGTGGTGGTATGATAGCCTAGAGATGGAGGAGGAGATCAGGGCAAGCAAGATTTGGTAGGTGATGATGGAGTATAGCGCGAGGTAGAAGGGGTGAGGGAGGGGGATGAGTAGGGGAAGATGAATAGATAGGGATAAGGCAAGGGGGGCACTTCACATAAGGCCCACTGCGGCATGTGGCGAGCTGTCGAGACGGTCAATGCAAGCGCGCAATCAGCTGTCTGATTGGAATCGCACCTTCATTATACTACATCGATCGGGGCTAGTTTAATGTCCTACATTAATTAGGCCAAGCTCGATTGGAATCATTCCTTTAATGAAATATATTAATCATACCCAATGTAAAGCTTTGAAACAAACACAAAATTTGAAAACAGTCAACAAATAGCATGAAACTCAAAAAGACCATGGCCAATGGATCCATGCAAAGAATATCCCGTGCATGGTAGAATTGCTTTTCTGATGACCATCCAAACTAAGGCTTGACAGGGTGGGAGAGGTTTTGGGCTCGGCCAGAGCTTCGCCAGGCCTAACAAGTGCTCAGTGCAAAAACGCACGCTGCGGCCCAGTTCCACACTTGCATATAGTACTTCAGCAGATACGCAAGCGTTATCAAGGCTACCTAATGACTAAAGCTACCTCGAGCCAGTTTCAGCACTGCTCTTTTATTTTTGAAGGGAAGGATACCAATTTTAAGGCACATAATCTTGCTAGACATACTTTTGGCCAGCGGCTAGAAGCCTGTGCACAGCGACGACAACGGACGCCAGCAGCCAGCCCACGCCGACGAGGACGCCAGGCACGGCCACTGATGCATGCCTGCTTGCCGCCACGCCGACGCCTCCCTCGTTAAATTAAGACGGGCGCTCGCAAACCTACCTATCTACTGTAGTATATAGATGGAAATGCTTGCATGTTAGAAGTGAAATCTTCAACAAGCACCCAGAAACTAATTAACAGAGTAGAAAAGGATCGCGTACGATGCAGCCACAACAAACAGCCAAACATGGTGGAGATAGTAAAGATGGTTGACCATCCGCTAGAAACATATGTGACGCACCTTCTACCCCCTCGTCAGGGTCGTCCACTTCTAATCCCCTCTGCATGTCGACATGGAACCATATATTGCGCACCTCCTGGTAGCACATAGGCTTTGGCATGAAGTCGCAGGCGCCTTCATTGATTGTCCTCATCACCATCTCCTTGGAATAGTCGGCGGAGAAAACTACACAAACACATGCAGGATTGCACATCAGTATGTACTATTACTAACCCCACAGTAACCATGCATGCATATGTGTGCGAATACTCACTGATGACTGGGTAACGATCCCGAACGCGCTCGAGGAGGTCGAAGCCATCGAATCCATCTCCTTCTTCGCCACCGTGCACGACGGTCATGATGATGTCGTAGTGGAAGCCCTCTCCATTCTCCTCCACCTCTTTCAGCGCTTCTCTCGGCGACGCTTTCGCCGTCACTACATGACACAAACACGTACGTACAAGGTGATCCAGATCTCACAAGAACAGGTAGAGGAGACATGCAAAACTAAGGCGAGCAGATCTAAGATGACCGCCTAGTTACCTTTGTAGCCGCACCTCTCGAGGATTTGCGTCAAGTGCTCAAGGTCGTTCGGGTCGTCCTCCACCACGAGGACCCTCATCCCGGCGGGGAAATCCTGGGGCAAAGTGTCCCTGCCGACGCCGGAAGGGAAGGCGTTGCCGTTCTCCATAGCAAGCACGCACCTAGCGCTCTTCAGAAGGTACTGCTGGTGATAGAAAGAGAGTGCAGAAGGTCTGAAGATACAGCTCAGATATATAAAGCCAGCCGGAAGCCTCTTCTTTCCACACGAAACAGAATGGAGTAATGCACTAAGATTTGCCCTATATAACTCAATTAATGCAGTACACTAAAACTATATATAACGTATTAATACCTCATAAATAGCATTTACAATTAATAGAGTATATTAAAGATAGATGATTCCAATCGCACCATTAACAGTTGCTTAATTAATGTAGTGCATTAAAACTCAATATAACGTATTAATGCTTCCAAATTAATGTAGTATATTAAAGGTGGAGCCATAGACAATTCCGGTCGTGTAATCGGACACCTCGACTGCTCAACACGTGTACCCCCATGGGCCTCATGCAAAGAACTCCCCCTTTCCCTAACCTTTATCTCTTTGTCTTTGCTGGCTCATCCCCTTCGCCTGTGTCTCCTATCTCGTGTCCATGCATTCACAACCTCCCAAATCTCGCTCGCACCACTCACCTCCTCCATCTCGAGGACACCAAACCACCACCGCACGCTAGTGCCTAGAGCACAGGATGTTGCAAGGGTGTTGTCATGTTGCCGCAACCCTGGAATACCACATTGCAATGGGCGGCTCGCTGATGCAAACCACCTGAGCATTGTGTCATCATCACAAGCAAGCTACCGATGTGAAGTGAGCGTCGACTCATGCTACTTCTAGACGAGAAGCTCGATGTTGCTGCAGCTCCCGCAGGTGTTGAGAGTCGGCTGGCAGCGGCTGCAATCCGGAGCCCTGGCACCCAAGATCGGTTGTGTGTCTTAGGACTGGCCAGCAACAATGCCGCTACACAAACATGTGATCACTACATAGATCAAGTTCTACTTTCCTCCCACTCACTTCTTTCGAAAGAAATTCCTTCTCTAGAAAGGTTCCGTTCTTAGCAACAAAATTCTTTCCTTCGGACTTGTGGTAGAAGGTGTACCTAATTGTTTCCTTAGGGTATCCTATGAAGACACATTTTTCTCTGATTTGGGTTCGAGCTTATCGGGCTGAAGCGTTTTGACATAAGAGTCGCATCCCCAAACTTTAAGAAACGACAGCTTAGGTTTGTTGCCAAACCACAGTTCATACGGTGTCATCTCAACGGACTTTGACGGTACCCTGTTTAAAGTGCATGCAGATGTCTCTAATGCATAACCCCAAAACAATAGTGGTAAATCTGTAAGAGACATCATAGATCACACCATATCCAATAAAGTACGGTTACGACGTTCGGACACACCATTATGCTGTGGCGTTCCAGGTGGCGTGAGCTGTGAAACTATTCCACATTGTTTTAAATGAAGGCCAAACTCGTAACTCAAATATTCTCCTCCACGATCAGATCGTAAAAACTTTATTTTCTTGTTACGATGATTCTCCACTTCACTCTGAAATTCTTTGAACTTTTCAAACGTTTCAGACTTGTGTTTCATTAAGTAGATATACTCATATCTGCTCAAATCATCTGTGAAGGTCAGAAAATAACGATACCCGCCGCGAGCCTCAACACTCATTGGACCGCATACATCGGTATGTATTATTTTCAATAAGTCACTAGCTCGTTCCATTGTTCCGGAGAACGGTCATCTTGCCCATATGGCACGGTTCACAAGTATCAAATGATTCATAATCAAGTGATCCCAAAAGTCCATCTTTATGAAGTTTCTTCATGCGCTTTACACCAATATGACCCAAACGGCAGAGCCACAAATAAGTTGCACTATCATTATCGACCATCTTTTGTCATCAATATTATGAATATGTATATCATCACGATCAAGATTCAACAGAAATAGACCACTCTTCACGGGTGCATGACTATAAAAGATATTACTCATATAAATAAAACAACCATTATTCTCTGATTTAAATGAATAGCTGTCTCGAATTAAAGAACATCCAGATATAATGTTCATGCTCAACGCTAGCACCAATTAACAATTATTCAGGTATAAAACTAATCCCGAAGGTAGATGTAGAGGTAGCCTGCCGACGGTGTTCACATCAACCTTGGAACCATTTCCGACGCGCATCGTCGCCTCGTCCTTAGCCAATTTTTGTTTAACCGGTAGTCCTTACTTCAAGTTACAAATATGAGCAACCGAAGCGGTATCAAATACCCAGGCACTACTGTGAGAATTAGTAAGGTACACATCAATAACATGTATATCAAATATACCTTTGTTCACCTTGCCATCCTTCTTATCTGCCAAATATTTGGGGTAGTTCCACTTCCAGTGACCAGTCCCTTTGTAGTAGAAGCACTCAGTTTCAGGCTTGGGTCCATTTTTAGGTTTCTTCCTCGGAGTGACAACTTGCTTCTCAGTCTGTTTGAAATTCCCCTTCTTTTCACCCTTGCCCTTCTTCTAGAAACTAGTGGTCTTGTTAACCATCAACACTTGATGCTCCTTCTTGATTTCTACCTCCGCGGCCTTTAGCATCGCGAAGAGCTCGGGAATAGTCTTTTCCGTCCCTTGCATATTGTAGTTCATCACGAAGCCTTTGTAGCTTGGTGGTAGTGATTGAAGAACTCTGTCAATGACACAATTATCTGGAGGATTAACTCCTAGCTGAGTCAAGTGATTATGGTACCCAGACATTCTAAATATGTGCTCACTAACAGAACTATTCTCCTCCATCTTGCAGCTATAGAACTTGTTGGAGACTTCATTTCTCTCAACTCGGGCATTTGCTTGAAATATTAACTACAACTCCTGGAACATCTCATATGATCCATGAAGTTCAAAACGTCTTTGAAGTCCCGATTCTAAGCCGTAAAGCATGGCACACTGAACTAACGAGTATTCATCAGATCGAGCTTGCCAGGCGCTCACAACGTTAGCTTATGCTCCTGCAGCAGGCCTGGCACCGAGCGGTGCATCAAGGACATAATTCTTATGTGCAACAATGAGGATAATCCTCAAGTTACGGACCCATTCTGTGTAGTTGTTGCTATCATCTTTCAACTTAGCTTTCTCTAGGAACGCATTAAAATTCAAAGGAACGGCAGCACATGCCATTGATCTACAACATAGATATGCAAAAAACTATCAGGACTAAGTTCATGATAAATTAAGTTCAATTAATCATATTACTAAAGGACTCCCACTTAGATAGACATCCCTCTAGTCATCTAAATGATACGTGATCCAAATCAACTAAACCATGTCCGATCATCACGTGAGATGGAGTAGTCTTCAATGGTGAACATCACTATGTTGATCATATATACTATATGATTCTGAAAGCATAAGTGCTCCCTGGGTGATTTTGGTATTTAATGTCAACATATCTCTTGTTGGACTAACACTTTTACCTAGTATGTTTTAGACAAGTTCAACAATGAAGTGGAATGGACTAGAGGACGTGGAACCCCTTCAAGATGCTAAGGACAAAGGATTGGCTCAAGCTCCAAGCTCAAGACTCTACCTTTTCTATTTTAGTGATCCAAGATCACATTGAGTCTATAGGAAAAGCCAATACTATCAAGAGGGGATGAGGTGTTGCTTAATGGCTTGCTTGCTCAAAGTGCTTAGTGATATGCTCCAAAGCCCTCAACTACCTTCTCACATCCACATATGACCTAAAACCAAAGTCAAACTCGGCACCACTGATTCTTTCTACCCGGCGCCACCGAGTTCAGATGTCATAGCCACTGCCACAAACGCTAGGAAAATCGGTCTCACCGATTGGGATCTTGGTCTCCCGAGATGGGATTGTAATCTCTCTGTGTATGTCCATTACCCAAATCGGTCCTACCGAGTTTGTGTGATCGGCACTACCGAGATTACAATGCAAACTCTCTGTTCCTCTTCGTAACATTTCGGTCCAACCGAGATGAGCGAATCGGTCCCACCGAGTTTACCAAAATCGGTCTCACCGAGTTTGTGTAATCGGTCTCACCAAGATTATGTTATGCCCTAACCCTAACTATATCGGTCCTACCGAGTTGCATGTCGGTCCCATCGAAAATCCTAACGGTCACATGGTTTGCTAAATCGGTCCGACCGAGTTTCTCAATTCGGTCCCACCGAGATTGGTAAGTTGTGTGTAACTGTTAGTTTTTGTGTGGAGGCTATATATACCCCTCCACCCACTCTTCATTTGTGGAGAGAGCCATCAGAACGTGCCTACACTTCCAACCTACATTTTCTGAGAGAGAACCACCTACACTTGTGTTGAGACCAAGACATTCCATTCCTACCATATGAATCTTGATCTCTAGCCTTCCCCAAGTTACATTCCACTCGAATCTTCTTTCCACCAAATCCAAATCCTGTGAGAGAGAGTTGAGTGTTGGGGAGACTATCATTTGAAGCACAAGAGCAAGGAGTTCATCATCAACACACCATTTGTTACTTCTTGGAGTGTGGTGTCTCCTAGATTGGCTAGGTGTCACTTGGGAGCCTCCAACAAGATTGTGGAGTTGAACCAAGGAGTTTGTAAGGGCAAGGAGATCGCCTACTTCGTGAAGATCTACCCTAGTGAGGCAAGTCCTTCGTGGGCGACGGCCATGGTGGGATAGACAAGGTTGCTTCTTCGTGGACCCTTCATGGGTGGAGCCCTCCGTGGACTCGCGCAGCCGTTACCCTTCGTGGGTTGAAGTCTCCATCAACGTGGATGTACGATAGCACCACCTATCGGAACCACGTTTCAAAAATGTCCGTGTCTCCAAATTGCGTTTGCACACTCCAATCCCATCCCTTTACATTCTTGCAAGTTGCATGCTTTACTTTCCTCTGCTCATATACTCTTTGCATGCTTGCTTGTTATGTATTGTGATTGTTAAACTTGTGCCAAAAGTCCACTTCAACTTAAAGAAATTAAAAACTGCAACTTTTCTCACTTAGTGTCTAATCACCCCCCCCCCCTCTAGACACCTTTTCTCGATCCTTTCAATTGGTATCAGAGCTTTGGTCTCCGTTGCTTTGGTTTAAACACCATTGGAGGAAGATGGATGAGTCTACCTTGGGGAGTCTTAGACATAGAGTGCCTATACTTGATGGAGAGTATTTTCATGAGTGGAAAAATGAGATGCTTGTGATTTTCAATGAATATCATTTGAACAAGTACATTGCTAGCCCTTGTGCACCTCATGTTGACCCTATGCATCCTACCCTTGAAGAGTCGATTGACATGATTCGCAATCTTAGAACTGTTAATCTTATCACTAGAGGCTTGCCTAGAAACTTGATTGGGTGTTTGCCTACTCTTAAGTGTGCCTACACCATATGGAAATTTCTTGAGGAACGTTTTCCAAATTATTCCTTGAAAAATCTAGATGAAATTCTCCATAAGTCTATTGCCTTGAGTAAGATGAACTCCAATGATCCTATGTTTGGTGATTGTCTATTTGAGCTTACAAACCTTATGCGTGCCAAAGGAGATGATGGAATTATTAGTGATATTATCTCCGAAGCTATTAAAATCCATAAATAAGATCATTGTCAAACTCACTCTAACGAATCACCCTCTCTAGGATTTGATCCACCACATGACGATGTTGAACATGGATACTATGATGAGGATGATGATAGTGACTTTGATCTTGATGATGAAGTGAGACACTTTGGTCTTATGGCAGGAGGAAAAGGAATGGGTTCTTGATAGTGGATGTACCAATCACATGAACAAATATAAAGATATGTTTCGTGAGCTTGCTGCTACGTCTTGAGCTTGCGTTGGTTTTCCTTGAAGAGGAAAGGGTGATGCAACAATAGTAGCGTAAGTATTTCCCTCAGTTTTTGAGAACCAAGGTATCAATCCAGTAGGAGGCTCCTCAAAAGTCCCACACACCTACACAAACAAACAAAGAACTCGCAACCAACGCAATAAAGGGGTTGTCAATCCCTTCACGGCCACTTGAAAGTGAGATCTGATAGAGATAGTATGATAAGATAAATATATTTTTGGTATTTTATAGTATAGATGCAAAAAAGTAAAGATGCAAATAAAGGTAGATTGGAAGCAAATATGATAAGAGATAGACCCGAGGGCCATAGGTTTCACTAGTGGCTTCTCTCAAGATAGCATAAGTATTACGGTGGGTAAACAAATTACTGTCGAGCAATTGATAGAAAAGCGAATAATTATGAGATTATCTAGGCATGATCATGTATATAGGCATCACGTCCGTGACAAGTAGACCGACTCCTGCCTGCATCTACTAATATTACTCCACACATCGACCGACTCCTGCCTTCATCTAGAATATTAAGTTCATAAGAACAGAGTAACGCTTTAAGCAAGATGACATGATGTAGAGGGATAAACTCAAGCAATATGATATAAACCCCATCTTGTTATCCTCGATGGCAACAATACAATACGTGCCTTGTTGCCCTAACATCCTTTGGGAAGGACACCGCAAGATTGAACCCAAAGCTAAGCGCTTCTCCCATGGCAAGAAAGATCAATCTAGTAGGCCAAACCGAAACTGATAATTCAAGAGACTTGCAAAGATAACTCAATCATACATAAAAGAATTCAGAGAAGATTCAAATATTATTCATAGATAAACTTGATCATAAACCCACAATTCATCGGATCTCGACAAACACACCGTAAAAAGAGTTTACATCGAATAGATCTCCGCAAGAGAGGGGTAGAACATTGTATTGAGATCCAAAAAGAGAGAAGAAGACATCTAGCTAATAACTATGGACCCGTAGGTCTGTGGTAAACTACTCACAACTCATCGGAGTGGCTATGGTGTTGATGTAGAAGCCCTCCGTGGTCGATTCCCCCTCCTGCGGAGCGTCGGCGAAGGCTCCAAGATGGGATCTCGCGGATACAGAAGGTTACAGCGATGGAAATTGTGTTTCGTTGGCTCCTTGGATGTTTTTAGGAGTGCACGAAACATATAGGAGGAAGAAATACGTGCGGTGATCGCCGAGGGGCACCACGAGACAGGCGCGCCCTATAGGGGCGCCTCCTATCTCGTGGAGGCCTCGGCTGCTTCTTGACTTGCACTCCAAGTCCTCTCGATCACGTTCATTCCAAAAATCACGCTCCCGAAGGTTTCATTCCGTTTGGACTCCATTTGATATTCCTTTTCTTCGAAATACTGAAATAGGCAAAAAAATAGCAATACGGGCTGAGCCTCCGGTTAGTAGGTTAGTCCCAAAATGATATAAATGTGTAAAATAAAGCCCATAAACATCCAAAAGGGGTAATATAATAGCATGGAACAATCAAAAATTATAGATACGTTGGAGACGTATCAAGCATCCCTAAGCTTAATTCTGCTGCTGCGTCCTCGAGTAGGTAAAAAGATAAAAAAAAGAAATTTTTGATGTGGAATGCTACCTAGCATAATTCTCAATGTAATTTTCTTTATTGTGGCATGAATGTTCAGATTCAAATGATTCAAAATAAAAGTTCATATTGATAAAAGAAATACTAACACTTCAAGCATACTAATCAAAGTTATCATGTCTTCTCAAAATAGCATGGCAAAAGAAAGTTCCCTACGGAATCATATAGTTAGGATATGCTTCATTTTCGTCACATAAAGATGTTCCCAACTTCTATACCCCCGATGACAAGCCAAGCAATTGCTTCATACTTAAATAATCTTAAACTTTTTCAACCTTCACGCAATACATGAGCATGAGCGATGGATATAGCACTATGGGTGGAATAGAATATGATGATGGGGATTGTGTGGAGAAGACAAAAAAGGAGAAAGTCTCACATTGACGAGGATAATCAACGGGTTATGGAGATGCCCATCAATTGATGTCAACATGAGGAGTAGGGATTGCCATGCAACGGATGCACTAGAGCTATAAATGAATGCTCAACAAAAGAAAACTAGTGGGTGTGCATCCAACTTGCTTGCTCACGAAGACCTAGGGCATTTGAGGAGTAGGAATATACAAGCCAAGTTCTATAATGAAAAATTCCCACTAGTATGAAAAAGACAACTTATGAGACTCACTATATGAAAAACATGGTGCTACTTTGAAGCACAATATATGAGACTCACTACATGAAGAACAAGGTGCTACTTTGAAGCACAAGTGTGGAAAAGAGATAGTAACATTGCCCTTTTTATTTATTTATTTTTTACTTTCCCCTTTTTTTCTTTTTCTTTCTTTTTCTTTTTTTTCCTTTTTTATGGCCTTTCCTTTTTTTGGCCTTTCTTTTTTTTCCTTTTTCTTTTTTTTTCTTTTTGGGCAATGCTCTAATAATGATGATCATCACACTTCTATTGATTACAACATATGAATTACAACTCGAAACTAGAACAAGATATGACTCTATATGAATGCCTCCGTGATGTATGCGGGATGGTGCAATGAATCAAGAGTGACATGTATGAAAATTAATGCATCGTGGCTTTGCCACAAATACGATGTCAACTACATGATCATGCAATGGCAATATGACAAAAGTAAAGTATGTCATGATGATGATGAACGGCAATGTGGAAAGTTGCATGGCAATATATCTCGGAATGGCTATGGAAATGCAATAATAGGTAGGTATGGTGGCTGTTTTGAGGAAGATATAAGGAGGTTTATGTGTGATAGAGCGTATTGTATCACGGGGTTTGGATGCACCGGAGAAGTTTGCACCAACTCTCAAGGTGAGAAAGGGCAATGCACGGTACCGAAGAGGCTAGCAATGGTTGAAAGATAAAAGGCGTATGATCCATGGACTCAACATTAGTCAAAAGAACTCATATACTTATTGCAAAAATTTAGAAGTCATCAAAAATCAAGCACTACGCGCATGCTCCTAGGGGATAGATTGGTAGGAAAAGACCATCGCTCGTCCCCGACCGCCACTCATAAGGATGCACAAGCTGTGCACACTTCATGTTTCAAATTTGTTACACAACTTTAACCATACGTGCATGCTACGGGACTTGCTAACTTCAACACAAGCATTCTTTAAATTCATAATCACCCAACTAGCATGACTTTAATATCACTACCTCCATATCTGAAAACAATTATCAAGCATCATATTGATCATAGCGTCCAATTATTTTCTATATATGATAGTTTTTATTATACCCAACTTGGATGTTCATCATTCTAGGACCAACTTTGTAACCATTGCAAATACCATGCTATTCTAAAAGACTCTCAAAAAGATATAAGTGAAGCATAAGAGACTAGCAATTTCTTCAAAATTAAGACACCACCGTGCTCTAAAAGATATAAGTGAAGCACTAGAGCAAAAACTATCAAGCTCAAAAAGATATAAGTGAAGCACATAGAGTATTCTAGCAAATTCTAATCAAATAGGCTTCTCCCAAAAGGTGTGTACAGCAAGGATGATTGTGGTAAACTAAAAAGCAAAGAATAATATAATACACGACGCTCCAAGCAAAACACATATCATGTGGCGAATAAAAATATAGCTCCAAGTAAAGTTACCAATGAACGAAGACGAAAGAGGGGATGCCTTCCTGGGGCATCCCCAAGCTTAGGCTTTTGGCTATCCTTGAATATCTTGGGATGCCATGGGCATCCCCAAGCTTAGGCTCTTGCCACTCTTTATTCCATAGTCCATAAAAGCTTTACCCAAAACTTGAAAACTTCACAACACAAAACTCAACAGGAAATCTTATAAGCTCCGTTAGTGAAAGAAAACAAAACCACCACATAAGGTACTGTAATGAACTCATATTCATTTATTTTGGTGTTAAACTTAGTGTAATCCAACTTCTCTATGGTTTATAAACTAATTTACTAGCCATAGGTGCATCGAGATAAGCAAACAACACACGAAAAAGAGAATCTGTCAAAAACAGAACAGTCTGTAGCAATCTGTAACTAACGCAAACTTCTGGAACTCTAAAAATCCTACTAAAATAGGAAGTCCTGGAAAATTTGTCTATTGATTAGCAGAAAAAAGAATCAATGCAAAATCACGTTTTTGTGATTTAACAAAACTAAATTCGTGCGCGCAAAGTTTCTGTTTTTCAGCAGAATCAAATCAACTATCATCGTAGGTTATCCTATAGGTTCTACTTGGCACAAACACTAATTAAAAAATAAAACACATCTAAACAGAAGGTTGATGCAAGATTTATTACTAAACAGGAACAAAAACAAAAATACAAAAGAAAACTGGGTTGCCTCCCAACTAAGCGCTGTTGTTTAAAGCCCTAGCTAGGCATAAAAGCGAAGATAGATCTAACGAGTGCCATCTTTGGCACTAAATTCATAAGTAGCCCGCATGATAGATTCATAAGGTAATTTTACTTTCTTTCTTGGAAAGTGCTCCATGCCTTATTTAATGGAAATTGGAATCTAATATTCCCTTCCTTCATATCAATAATCGCACCAATCGTTCTAAGGAAAGGTCTACCAAGAATAATAGGGCAAGAAAGATTGTAATCTATATCAAGAACGATAAAATCTACGGGCACCAAATTTTTATTTGCAACAACGAGAACATCATTGATCCTTCCCATTGGCTTTTTAATGGTGGAATCCGCAAGGTGCAAATTTAAAGAGCAATCATCAAGATCATGGAAACCTAGAATATCACGTAAAGTTTTCGGAATCGTGGAAACACTAGCACCCAAATCACACAAAGCAAAACACTCATGATCTTTAATTCTAATCTTTATAGTAGGTTCCCACTCATCATTAAGTTTTCTAGGTATAGAAACTTCCAAATTAAGTTTTTCATCATAAGATTGCATCAAGGCATCAACAATATGTTTGGTAAAAGCTTTCTTTTGACTGTAAGCACGAGGAGAATTAACAACGGATTGCAACAAGGAAATACAACCTTCTAAAGAACAATTATCATAATCAAATTCCTTGAAATCCGAGATAGTGGGTTCAAAACTATTTAAAGTTGTGACCTCTCCAATCCCACTTTTACCAAATTTAGCATCAAGATCTCAAAACTCTGAATTCTTGGGACTCCTTCTAGGTAAAGTTGACTCATCATCAGTCCCATAATTATCAAGATTCATATTGCAAAACATAGATCTAATAGGAGATGCATCAATAACTTTAAGATCTTCATCATTATTTTCATCTAACTTTTCTGGTTTGGCGGCCATCTTATTGACTAAGGTGGCTTGCTTATCAGAAATTTTGGCTATAGCATTATCAAGCAAGGTAATTTGAGCGTTAACACCACAAAATTCTTTATTCATATCATCAAGCTCTTTGTTCATAAACCCCAAAAAACCTTTTTGTTCCTTAAGATCTTTGCTAAAGAAATTATTATGCTCAAATTGCAAATTCATAAAACTTCTAATATTTGATTCAATCTCTTCCAACCTTCTGAGAAGGTGGTCAGAACCCTTAGGCAAAGCCATAAGGACAAATAAGCACACAAGCAAGCAGAAAAAGGCAAGCGAAAAAAGAGGAGGAGATTGGGAAAGAGGGGGCGAATAAAACGGCAAGGGTGAAGTGGGGAGAGGAAAACGAGAGGCAAATGGCAAATAATGTAAATCACGAGGGAGATGGGTTTGTGATGGGTACTTGGTATGTCTTGACTTGAGAAAAAGACCTCCCCGGCAACGGCGCCAGAAATCCTTCTTGCTATGTCTTGAGCTTGTGTTGGTTTTCCTTGAAGAGGAAAGGGTGATGCAACAATAGTAGCGTAAGTATTTCCCTCAGTTTTTGAGAACCAAGGTATCAATCCAAAGAGAGGCTCCTCAAAAGTCCCATGCACCTACACAAACAAACAAAGAACTGTAACCAACGCAATAAAGGGGTTGTCAATCCCTTCCACGGCCACTTCATGAAAGTGAGATCTGACAGAGATAGTATGATAAGATAAATATATTTTTGGTATTTTATAATATAGATGCAAAAAGTAAAGATGCAAATAAAAGTAGATTGGAAGCAAATATGATAAGAGATAGACCCGGGGCCATAGGTTTCACTGGTGGCTTCTCTCAAGATAGCATAAGTATTACGATTGGGTGAACAAATTCTGTCGAGCAATTGATAGAAAAGCGAATAATTATGAGATTATCTAGGCATGATCATGTATATAGGCATCACGTCCGCAACAAGTAGACCGACTCCTGCCTGCATCTACTACTATTACTCCACACATCGACCGACTCCTGCCTGCATCTAGAGTGTTAAGTTCATAAGAACAGAGTAACGCTTTAAGTAAGATGACATGATGTAGAGGGATAAACTGAAGCAATATGATATAAACCACATCTTGTTATCCTCGAGGGAAACAATACAATACATGCCTTGCTGCCCCTGTTGTCACTGGGAAAGGACACCGCAAGATTGAACCCAAAGCTAAGCACTTCTCCCATGGCAAGAAAGATCAATCTAGTAGGCCAAACCAAACTGATAATTCGAAAAGACTTGCAAAGATAACTCAATCATACATAAAAGAATTCAGAGAAGATTCAAATATTACTCATAGATAAACTTGATCATAAACCCACAATTCATCGGATCTCGACAACAAACACACCGCAAAAGAGTTTACATCGAATAGATCTCCACAAGAGAGGGGAGAATATTGTATGGAGATCCAAAAGAGAGAAGAAGCCATCTAGCTAATAACTATGGACCCAGAGGTCTGTGGTAAACTACTCACAACTCATCGGAGGGGCTATGGTGTTGATGTAGAAGCCCTCCGTGGTCGATTCCCCCTCCAAGTGAGCACCCAAGCAAAGGCTCCAAGATGGGATTTCGTGGATACAGAAGGTTACGGCGGTGGAAATTGTGTTTCGTTGGCTCCCTGGATGTTTTCGGGGTACGTAAGCTTATATAGGAGGAAGACAGGGGGCGCGCCCTATAGGGGGGGCGCCCTCCTATCTCGTGGAGGCCTCGGCTGCTTCTTGACTTGCACTCCAAGTCCTCTGGATCACGTTCGTTCCAAAAATCACGCTCCCGAAGGTTTCATTCCGTTTGGACTCTGTTTGATATTCCTTTTCTTCGAAATACTGAAATAGGAAAAAAAACCCAGCAATACGGGCTGGGCCTCCGGTTAGTAGGTTAGTCCCAAAAATGATATAAATGTGTAAAATAAAGCCCATAAACATCCAAATGGGGTAATATAATAGCATGGAACAATCGAAAGTTGTAGTTACGTTGGAGACATATCACTTGCTGAAAACGAAGGTCCTCGAAAGTATGTCGCTTTCGGTGACAACTCAAAGGGTAAGGTGGTTGGCCTCGGTAAGGTGGCCATATCACATGATAGCTCCATACAAAATGTCATGCTCGTTGAATCTCTTGGCTACAATTTACTTTCAGTATCTAGACTTGCTGATTTCGGTTTTAATGTCCTATTTACTAAAGTAGACTGCCAAGTGTTTCGTAGAGATAATCATAAAATGGTCTTTACCGGTATACGTAGAGGTGATCTATACATTGTTGATTTCACTAAAAAGGCTCAACCTAGAACTTTCTTCATCGCTAAATCCTCTAAAGGTTGGTTATGGCATAGACGATTAGGTCATGTTGGCATGCGAAACCTTGACAAGCTTATTAAAGGAAATCATATCCTTGGCGTTAACGATGTCATATTTGATAAGGATAGACTTTGCAGCGCTTGTCAAGCAGGTAAACAGGTTGGAGGAAGGCATCTCGTGAAGAACATCATGACCACAAGGAGGCCACTCGAGCTACTTCACATGGATCTTTTTGGTCCCAACGCTACAAAAGTCTCGGTGGAAATTCTTTTTGTCTAGTTATAGTTGATGATTTTTCAAGATTTACGTGGGTGTTCTTTCTCGATGATAAATCGCAGGTCCAAAAGATCTTCAAAAACTTCGCTAGGAAGGCACAAAATCAATTTGAAGTGAAGATCAAGAAGGTTCGCAGCGACAATGGAACGGAGTTCAAGAACGCAAATGTGGACACCTTTCTTGACGAAGAAGGGATTTCACATGAGTTCTCGGCTACGTACACACCTGAACAAAATGGAGTTGTTGAGAGGAAGAACCAGACACTCATCGAAATGGTGAGAACGATGCTTGATGAGTACAAGACGCCAAAGCACTTTTGGGTGGAAGTGGTTGAGACAGCTCGTCACACAACAAATCGCTTGTATCTTCACAAGCTACTCGGCAAGACGGCATATGAGCTCCTCACCGGTAACAAACCCCAAGTTGGATACTTTCGAGTATTTGGCTCAAAGTGCTACATTCTTGATAAGCATAAATCGTTCTAAATTTGCTCCTAAGTCTCATGAAGGTTTCCTTCCTGGTTATGGCTCAAACTCTCACACTTACCGTGTCTACAACAATTTCACCCGAAAGGTTGAAGAGACGGTAGATGTGAAGTTTCATGAATCTAACGGCTCGCAAGTAGAGCAATTGCCAATTGATGTAGGAGACAAAGACCCCTCGGAAGCAATCCAAGACTTGTCTATTGGCAAGATTCGTCCAACGGAGGTGAAGGAGAGTACCTCGTCCGTCCAAGTGGAAGCTTCTACCTCACGACAAGGTGAACCAAGAGTCGATACGGAAGCATCCACAAGTGGGACAAACCAAGATGAAGAAAACGAGGAAGTACATCAAAATGAATGCTACGTCTTGAGCTTGCATTGGTTTTCCTTGAAGAGGAAAGGGTGATGCAACAATAGTAGTGTTGAGGATATAGCTACTGAGTGTAAACCGGCCAGGAGGGCCCGGTTCACCCTCGACTATGCTGAAGCCCATGAAGATCTAGAAGATGGAGTTTTACTAACGAAGCTTAGAAGCCCGCAGCCCAAAGGCGGATTAGGGCCCATAGTGGTAAACCGCCATGACTATGTAAACTTGTAATATAAGTTAGGAAAGGAGAGACCGAGCCGGACACTTTGTATGAGTCGGCCTCGGGGCTCTGTAGACCGGCCGGGCGTCAACCTGTGTATATAAAGGGACGACCCGGCGGCGGTTCAGGGACGAGAGACAACAACTCGAGACTCAGGCAAGCGTATTTCGCTCCCTGGTCATCGAAACCCAATCAATCCCATCACAACTAGACGTAGGCTTTTACCTTCATCGAAGGGGCGAACTAAGTATAAACTCCGTGTCCCTTGTCCGGTTTAACCCCTTCAAGCTAACCCGCTGCGATGGCTCCACGACTAAGTCCTTTCATGAGGACATCCGACGTGTTAATTCCATTTACGCTTGGCGCCCACCGTGGGGCTATCGCACGATGGTGTCGAGTTCTTGAAGGGCTGCTCTGAAGGACTTAAGGGGTACGTGATCGCCTGGATGGCCAAAAGTCGTCGCGGCAACCTCTACATCGATGACTTAGGATGGGGCCCCGAGGCCGGCTCGATCGAGTACGGGTACCGGGTCCCCTTCGGCGGAATTCATGTCTTCATCGGTAAGATCGGCGAACCGGGCCCTGAGTCGGACATCTGCACCGACCTCGTCGAGACGGCTCAGCGTGCGAGTCCAGCCCGGGTTAAGCCCGCCGTGAAGCGTGCGTTCATAGGATGTGTCCATGGGATCGGATCTGAACTGGTGTCTGAAGGCGAGACGGCCGTATACTCCGACGGCGAGTCATCCACTGGCGAAACTGAGTCCTTATACCAGATTCATAGCGGTTTGTTCGAAGGATATTCCGATGGCAACAGTATTCCGGAGCTCCTTGAACCGCCAAGTCGGGTTGCTATATACATGGCCGGAACACAGCCCACGTTGCAGTCTTCATCCACCGCAGCGATGGACACCGGATCAGCAGCCACGGTAGGAATCCCGGCACGCCGTCCGGCGCAAGTCCTCTCCGGTTTGATGGACCCCTGGGCAACCTTGTTGACCGCAGCAGTTACCCCGGAGACGTGGGATCAGCATAATGCAGACGTTGCGAAACTGAAGGACCAAATAGCACAGGCTAAGGAGGACCTGGCAGCTGAGGATACTAGGATGGCTGAAGAACGGGCCGCTGTGGATGCTCAATCACAGCGGATACAGTATTGCAATTACCAGCTCATGCTGGATCGGACCGCATCGAGAGGATGTAATGCGGCGAAGTACGGTCACATCTCGCCGCCCGGTTTACGGAAGGTTAAATCTCTTTCGACGCCCGCGCTGGTAGAAAGCAATCCGGTAGCCGCAAACCGGACGGAGGCGCCTAGGACAGCTCCGGATCAACTACGGATAACGGAGCCACCCTGACGAACAAATAACCCGCCGCAATACGTGTCTACACCACCGGGTCACTTCTCGAGCCCTCTGGATAACATGATTGCCGCAGCTTCACGCCTGGCGGCCATTCCGATGGAAGGTGATTCAATAGCAGCAGTTGAAACGCGGCGGGCGAGAGGTCTTCTCCAAACCGCTGTGGTGCAGCAGGAGGCTTATTTATATAGCCGGGATAGAATTCATTCAACCCCTCGTCCGAGCCCAAGTTATAGCAGGCGTATGGATGAACCGGAAGTGTCTAGCAGCGCGCGGCATCGCAATACTCAAGGCGTGGTGGATCATGGCGAGGCACGAAGGGATGCCGCTTTGGGTCGTTATCAACCCGCCCGGTTCAGCCAAGGCGGCGTCGACCGAGGCACCGGGCTTGCCTTCAGTTCCTGGGGAGTGCCGTACCTTATTCCGGCTCTCCGTAATGTGCGTTTGCCCAAAGATTTCAAGGGTCCACGCAAAGTGCCTAATTACAGGGCGGATCAGCCACCTGAGGCGTGGGTCGAGAGTTATGAGATGGCAATGGAGATGCTAGATGTAGATGAAGCAGCTTGTGCAAAGTACTTCACGATGATGTTGGAGGGAACAGCCCGTACTTGGTTGAAAAATCTACCAGCTAATTCCATCGAGTCATGGGATCAGTTGAAGGCCCGGTTTATAGCCAATTTCAAAGACACGTGCAAACAGCCCATGTCCATTGTGGATCTGGATGCTTGTGTTCAAGGAGAGAACGAGTCCACAACTCATTGGGTACGCCGGGTTTCAGAAGTTTTACACTCGTCCGACCGGATTAACGCTGGTCAAGCGATTATCACACTGGAGCGCAATTGCCGGTTTAAGTCACTGAAGATGAAGTTGGGACGGCTCAAGCGCCACTGCAACGACATGGGAACCCTCATGGCAGCCTTGGTAAAGTATGCCGATTCTGATAATACCAAGGATCCCGATTCTGATAATGAGAAACCGGAGAAGGGAAAGAAGAATGGCGGTGCAAAGGGACAGCAAAGACAACCAAGGAGGCCATGGGAATAATGGTAAGCGTAAAGTGGATTCAGATTTTGTGGCTAACGCTAATGTGCAGCGCCCGAAAAGGTAAACCGCCTTACAAGCGAGGCGATGAATCTGGGCGTTTGTTGAATCAGCCCTGTCCAAGCATGGGACCAAGGAGGCTCTCGCAACGCATCTCCGGAAGGATTGTAACATTATGAAGGAGTTCAAAACTCTGATCTTTTTCGGTATGATCGAGGGTCCGTCATGATTCAGGTCCAGGTTTCCATGGTAGCGGCGGTTCAAACTTTGGGTTTCAGAGTAATCATGGCAACCGTAACAACCAAGGTGGTAATAACCAGCAGAATAATCAAGGAATCAGCAGCGATCGGGTTACCGAGTCACCCAAAGCAGCTTGAATGGTGGGCGATATCATGTGTTCACCACTAGTCTGCAGGCAAGTGTGATCAGAAGCTTCACAAGAGGGCAGTCAATGCTGTTGAACCAGCAGTTCCACGTTATCTGCGGTGGTCGGAACAGCCTATTGTGTGGAGTAGGGAGGATCATCCGCCCCGGGTTGACAATCCGGGTCAACTAGCTCTGGTGGTGGCGCCTCAGGTGGGAGGTTATAAGTTCACCAAAGTACTCATGGATGGAGGAAGCGGTATCAATATTCTGTATTATGAGACATTACGTCGCATGGGGTTGATGAGATAAGAATCTTAAACCGTCCAACACTGTTTTCATGGCATTGTACCGGGTAAATCGGCGTATCCCGTAGGTAAGATCGCTTTGGAAGTTGTGTTTGGTGATGAGCATGACTCAGTGCGAGACATTGACCTTTGAGTTAGTAAGAATCCAGAGCCCGTATCATGCGCTGTTTGGGCGGCCGGCTTATGCAAAATTCATGGCAAGGCCTTGTTATATTTATTTGCAGCTCAAGATGCCGAGTCATAAAGGGACTATCACGGTTCATGGAAGTCGAAAAATCGCGTTGGATTGCGAGGAAGGTGATGCGGCTTATGCTGAGGCGGTTTGTGCTACAGAGGAGCTAAAGTTTTATAAGGAGAATGTTGATCCGGCAGATATGACCCCTCTGAAGAAGCCCACTACTGAGCATGACCCAACCCTGCATTTCAAACTGGCTGACGAGACTAAGCTTGTTGACTTAGTACCTGGCGACTCGTCCAAGCAGTTCAGCATCAGCACCAATCTGGATCCAAAATAGGAAAGCGCGCTCATCGAGGTCACCCATGAGAACCGGGACATTTTTGCATGGGAGCCTTCGACATGCCGGTGTACCGAGGAACTCGCTAAGCACACTCTTAATATTGATCCCAAGTTTAAACCGGTCAAGCAATTTCTTCGTCGCTTTAATGAAGAAAGATGCAAGGCAATTGGTGAAGAGGTAGCCCGGCTGTTGGCTGCTGGGTTTATCGTCGAAGTGTTTCATCCTGAATGGTTGGCTAATCCGGTGCTGGTTCTTAAGAAAAACGGCACTTGGCGTATGTGTGTGGACTACACGGACTTGAATAAGGCTTGCCTGGCTGATCCTTTTGCTCTCCCGCGTATTGATCAGATCATTTATGCGACGGCGGGTTGTGAGCACCTGAGTTTTTCGGATGCTTATTCAGGATATCATCAGATCAAGATGGCAGTTAAGGACCAGGAGAAGACAGCCTTCATCACTCCCTTTGGAGCCTTCTGCTATGTTTCTATGCCCTTTGGGCTCAAGAGTGCTCAGGCAACTTATCAGCGTTGTGTGCAAAATTGTCTTCACACGCAGATTGGGCGTAATGTTCATGCCTATGTGGATGACATTGTGGTAAAATCCAGGAAGAAGGAAACACTGATAGATGACCTCAAGGAGATGTTTGACAATCTTCGGGTTTACAAGATGATGCTTAATCCGGATAAATGTGGTTTTGGTGTTCCGGCAGGCAAGCTTCTCGGGTTTCTTGTATCCAACAGGGGTGAGGGAGTCCTGGACTAGGGGGTGTCCGGATAGCCGAACTATCATCTTTGGCCGGACTCCTGGACTATGAAGATACAAGATTGAAGACTTCGTCCCATGTCCGGATGGGACTTTCCTTGGCGTGGAAGGCAAGCTTGGCGATACGGATATGTAGATTTCTTACCATTGTAACCGACTCTGTGTAACCCTAACCCTATCCGGTGTCTATATAAACCGGAGGGTTTTAGTCCGCAGGACGAACAACAATCATACCATAGGCTAGCTTCTAGGGTTTAGCCTCTCTAATCTCGTGGTAGATCTACTCTTGTACTACCCATATCATCAATATTAATCAAGCATGAGTAAGGTATTACCTCCATCGAGACGGCCCGAACACAGGTAAAAACATCGTGTCCCTTGTCTCCTGTTACCATCCGCCTAGACGCACAGTTGGGACCCCTACCCGAGATCCGCCGGTTTTGACACCGACATTGGTGCTTTCATTGAGAGTTCCTCCGTGTCGTCACCTATAGGCCCGATGGCTCCTTCGATCATCAAGAACGACGCGATCCGTGAGATTTTTCTCCCAGACAGATCTTCGTATTCGGCGGCTTTGCACTATGGGCCAATTCCCAGCTGGAAGCCATCTGGAAGCGGATCAGCTACGCCCCAGCCATCGAGGTCAGATTTGGGAGTTTGAACTACACGGCTGACATCCACGGAGACTTGATCGTCGACGGATTCGAGCCACAGCCAAGCGCGCCGCACTGTCTCGATGGGTATGATCTAGCTCTGCCGCCGAACAGTGTCCTAGAGGCCGCACCAGCGTCCGCTCCGACCCTTAGTTCGGAGCCGACTTCACCGATCGAGGACGAGTGGTCGGATAACGCCTCGGGGCTATGATCTCTCTGGCGATTGAGCTGAACACCATCCCTGTCCTTTGCAAAGCCCGTGACTCCGAGGTGCCGGACTCCGAACCTCCCGCGCCCCTGCCAGTCGAATCCGATTGGGCGCCGGTTATGGAGTTCACCGCCGTGGACATCTTTCAGCACTTGCCGTTTGGCGATATCCTGAACTCATTAAAGTCTCTCTCTTTGTCAGGGGAGCCCTGGCCGAACTACGGTCAGGAAGGTTGGGATTCGAACGACAAAGAAATTCAACGCCCACCCAACACCCACTTTGTAGGCACTGTTGATGATTTAACCGACATGCTCGACTTCGACTCCGAAGACATCGACGGTATGGACGACGGTGCGGAGGCGATCAAGAGCCAGCGCCACGGGCACCGGAAGGCCACCTCGTCATATGACATATACATGGTGGACATCCCAAAAGATAGAATGGCGATGGAACAATGGAGGATGACCTCCAAGAAACAACCCAAGCGGGCCGTCGTGGCCCGCTCTAAATCCCGCCACAAAGAAAAGCGGTGATTCCGCACGGAGATAATAACACCCACGGACAAGCCGAAGACAACCCCCCTCGGCCAGGATTCAGACAGAGGAGGGAGAAGCCAACCCTCATGATAGAGCGGCAGGCGGAGAGGTAGAGGGCGATAATTATATGCCTCCCTCCGAAGATGAGGCAAGCCTCGGCGACGAATTTAATTTGTCGTACACGAGGATCCCGCCAACAGAGCGGCGTTTCAAACGCGAGCTTGTGGCCACGGCAAGCAGCCTCAAGAAAAAGCGGCCAGCCTTAGAGCTGACCAAGACTTGCTAGGCTGACGGATGGACTGAAGTCCTTGTAGCGAAGAGTCTGAACTCGAGCGCCTCTCAAAAGCTACCCCAAACGCATGAGCCGTTGCCTCGATCAGAGGAGGAAGCACCAGCGTCACCAACAAGACGACATGGCAGACCCGGCCACCCCGTGGTCGCTGACAGAAGCCTCTCGGCCCCTCCGCTCAAGCCACGCCCGACACCGCTCAAAAGTACCAAGGCACGGGAGAACGCCACGGACTTGCGAGATATCTCGGAGGATAAGGCAAAGCAAACAAGATCGATCTACAGATCGGCGTGAAGCCAACGACTCGGGATGATTACCGTCACGCCGGATACTGACAACCCCAGCCGGGCCGAACACGATGAGACAAAGCTCATATGAGCTACGTCGTGACATAGCCCAACTGAGAGGTGCCGCACACCACTATGCTTCACAGATGAAGTAATTGATCATCAAATCCACGAGGGCTTCAAACCCGTAAACATCGAATCATACGATGGTACCACAGACCCTGCAAGTGCGGATCGAGAGACTATCTCCTCCATATCCACATGGCCCATGGCGATGATCTACATGCCATCAAATACCTCCCACTCAAGCTTAAAGGACCAGCTCGGCATTGGCTCAACAGCTTGCCAGCAGAGTCAATCGGTTGTTGGGAGGACCTGGAAGCCGCATTCCTCGATAACTTCCAGGGCACATATGTGTGACCACCAGACGCCGATGACCTTAGCCATATAATTCAGCAGCCAGAAGAATCGGCCAGACAATTCTGGACGCGGTTCCTAACAAAGAAAAATCAGATTGTCGACTGTCCGATGCGTAGGCGCTTAGCAACCTTCAAACACAACATCCGCTGACGAGTGGCTAGCCCGGCACCTAGGAGAGGAAAAGCCGAAATCCATGGCAGCCCTCACCACACTCATGACCCACTTTTGCGGGAGAGGACAGCTGGCTAGCTCAAGCAACAACTTGGCCAAACACCCGGTAGTTCGGATACCAAGGACAGCAATGGCGGTCGCGTCGCAACAAGCATAAACGCCGCGTGCGGTGACAATCTTGAAGATCTGACGGTAAATGCCGGATTCAGAGGCTCTAAACCCGGTCAGCGGAAGAAGCCATTCAAAAGAAATACCCAGGGCGTGTCCAACTTGGACCGAATACTCGATCGCTTGTGCGAGATACATGGCACCCCCGAAAAACCAGCCAACCACACCAACAGGGATTGTTGGGTGTTCAAGCAGGCAGGCAAGTTAATTGCCGAACTCAATGACAAGGGGCTGCATAGCGATGACGAGGAGGAGCCCGGCCGCCCGAACAATAGAGGACGAAGGGCTTTCCCCACAAGTGCGGACGGTGAACATGATATACATAACCCACATACCCAACAGGGAGCGGAAGCGTGCACTAAGGGACGTATATGCGATGGAGCCAGTCGCCCCGAAGTTCAGCCCATGGTCCTCCTGCCCGATCACCTTTGATCGAAGGGACCACCCCACTAGCATCCGTCACGGCGGTTTCACCGCATTGGTTCTTGAGCCAATTATTGGCCATTTCACCTCACCGAGTCCCGATGGACGGCGGCAAAGCCTGAACCTGATTTATCGGGATACGGTCGCATAAAATGGGCATAGACCCGTCAAGAATCAAACCCACAAAGGCGACCTTTAAAGGCGTCATACCAGGTGTAGAGGCCAACTGCAGACAGGCTCCGTTACACTTGAAGTGGTCTTCGGATCCCGGATAACATCGAGCGAGGAGTTAATCTTCGACATAGTCCCGTTCATGGCGGCTATCATGCCTTCTTTCGGACGAACCGCATTTGCAAAGTTCAATGCGGCGCCAGACTACGATATCTCAAGCTCAAGATGCCAGGCCCTCGAGGAGTAATTACGGTCAATGGAAACACCGAATGCTCTCTTGAGCGGAGGAGCATCTGGCCGGCCCTAGCGGCGGAAGTGCAAAGCAGCCTCTTAAGGCAACTCGAGTCCGATCGCTAAGCGTCCCGAACACCGTCAAAGCGCGCCCGAGTAACCTACAACAAGACCGCTGGCATGTTCCGGAAACGCAGCGTAGCAATGCGGCCCCAACCCCAGCCCTCACAAAATTGCGAAGCCAGTACTACGCGTACATAACTACGCTCTGAAGCACCATGGGCATAGGGGACGGGCCACGACCACGGCACGCCCAGAATGCGGCTCGACCGCACCAGGGGCTCCCGATTGTGTCATTCTGTTTCTTTCTTCTTTTCTCTTACTTTCAGGACTCCGTTTTCCAGAAGCCCTGTCCGGCACTAGCATTGCCGAACTCACGATGCAACAGCCAGTGGAAGCGAAGCTACGTCGAATGTCCAGGTGGTCTCTATTACGAGCATTATACTTGTTTTACATACCATCCCGCAGCTTACCCTCGAAGAGGACATGTCAAAGTCCGTGCCTTGCTTACCGCCAAATTTGTATCGATTCTGCTTTTATTTGCGGTTTCTTTTGAATACACAATATATAGCTCTTGCCTAATACCGCATTCTTTCCCATTGTATATGTTCATCTATGACATTGCGCAACTGCACAATTTAGTACGGCCACCACACCAGGGCTTATGTACCCCAAAAACATGGTGTGACAAGTCCGAACACTTTCACAAGTGCGGCACCCGAACTTATAGCATTATATGCATCGGCTCCGAATCATGTCTTGGGTCAATAGTTGGGTTTGCCCGGCTCCCATGTTTTGGTACCTTACGTTCCGTTATATCGGCTAAGGTAGCGCTGGGAGAACCACTGCGATTGTGCCCCGGTTGAGCTGGGTTGAGCACCTCAGTGGAGAAAGCTAAAACTGACCGTCATGATAAGGCGAGAGCCGATCGCTGTTTCGAGAGGTTTCTTCGAGTCCCTAAAGACTTATGCCGCTTAGAGCGAGGAACCGGCTTTGTCCGGCCAAGGCGTGGATAGCGCCCCGAACTCGGTCTTCCGAATACTAGGGGCTTCACGAAATTTAAAATTATAGAATTCTACTGGCTAAGTGAGAGTGTTCAAGCACTATAGGTCCGGTTGCCTTGTTCGCTATGCTCAGCGCCTCCCTCGAAGGACCCAAGAATGGGAACAAGAGCGCTCAAGTTTATCCTGAACACCCCAGCACTCGTGGCATGGGGGCTGAAATAACGACTTGCCATCTCCCAAATTTTGATAAGCGGCCGCATGAAGGTAATATTTTAAATTCACAAGCGTTGCTTAGCGCATATGAACAAGTTTTCAGCGTACAGGATAAAAAATGCGAGTCTATTCAAAAATTACATCTTTGGAGCATTCACCCGCTATCAGACGGGCACCCTCCAGGACGCCCTCATAATACATTTCGGGCTTGCGATGCTCCTTACCTGGTGGTGGTCCGTCCTTCACAAGCTTCTCACCGTCCATCTTGCCCCAGTGCACCTTAGCACGGGCAAGGGCCTACGGCACCTTCAATACGACGGAGCGCTTGATGACTTCGATCCATGGACGGCGTCCACCAGCCACCGTGACTAGCCCGGTAGCTCCCTGTGCATGGCCTCATTTGGCCACAGCCGAGCTATAAGGCCCTTCATGGCCTGTTCGGCAACCTTGTGGAGCTCGACCAATTGCTTCGCTTGGTCGCTCAAGGGCATCTGGTGTTCGGCCTCAAAGCATACCGAGACCAAAACACCTTCTCCGTCGAGCTCCCCTCTTCGCTCGGTAAGAAAGCGGCAAGATCGGATACATCTTAGGCAGATCTGCGAAGGCTCCTGGAGAGCTCCGGATTCGGGTAAGTAACAGATAATTGATTTTTACATTCTTGCTTTGCATAAAGAATGCCTTACCCGCCGCTATCTTCCTCATCGCTTCAATCTCCTGGAGGGCTTTACAGGCTTGACCTTAGCGGCCTTGGCACTCTCAAGAGCCGAGGCAAGCTCGAGACTCTCGGGTTTTGAGTCACGCTCCAAACCCTCGTGTTTTTCACGAGAGCACAGGAGCTCTTGCCGTACCTCCGCCAGCCTCGCCTCCCCTTACATCGCTCGGTGCGCTCCGCGGCCGCTTTGTTTTCGGCCGCGGTCACCGCTTCCTTTAGGGTCTCCACCTCGTTCGTGGCCCCTACAATACCCATGTTATTCCTGTCTTTTTTGCAACCAACTCCTTTCTATAAGGTATTACTTTAATAAGGTATTACTTACCTTCCTTGTCCTCGAGCTGCTTCTTGGCAAGGCCGAGCTCGTTCTCGGACCGCTTGAGGTTCTGCTCCAATGCATTGACCTCCGCAGTCAGTGCGGCAGAAGTCAGCAGCGCAGCCTGCATTCCCATATTGACACATTTATCTTAGACTCCTGCGTATATCTTTTTAGATCCTCAGTCCGGCTTTTCTTTCCGAACACCGAACTAAGCATCAGGGGCTACTGTCTATGCGGTAATATTTTTACATATTCTAAGCTTACCTCAAAGCCTGTTAGAAGGCTGGTACAGAACTTCAGTCAGCCCGCTTGGCGGACTGAACTTTCTGGACCACCGCACTCATGATAGTGCGATGCTCCTCGTCAATGGAGGCGCCCGTTAAGCGCCTCCAAAGAAGTTATCCGTGCCTCCAGATGGGCCGGAGGTCACCGGTGTCGCAATCTTGCCCTTCTTCTGAAGGGGCGCTTGTGGACTTGAACCACTTAAGGTTTTGATGCGGAGTCCCCGCAGGCGGACTTAGAGCCCTCTGGGGTTTGTCCCCTTGCGCCGGGTCCGGGAGGTCGCTTCTTGGCGCCTCCAGACCACCTCCTCCTGGTTGGGCCCCTTTTGGGACTCCATCGCGGTGTAAATGCTGCGTCACGAGGAGAGGAGGCGGTCGGTAGTGAAGTGCTATTCACATCCGACGTATCCAGGGAGCCGCTCGACGAAGCGGCAAGCTCGTCCTTGGGCGGGCTACGTGGTTATATTCGGCGTTAGAAGACACTATGCGACAAATGAAAAGCCATGAGTTATTCTGGAATCCGGACACTTACGATCTCGCCAGGGGCTTGGCCCTCGAGGGCCACTCCTCCTCGCCGTCGTTGTCGTTGGTGGAGACGTCCGGAGGAAGGGTTATTCCCTTCTTGGACCCCGGCCTCCCGGGCCGGGCGGCCTTCCTTTTCTTCTCTTCCCCGGCTGGAGAGGCTTCTTTTTCCTCCTCCTCGTTCTCAGGAGAGGATTCTGCTTCAGAATCTGACAGCACCTGGTGCCGGGAGCTCCTTCGAGTTCCCGTGGCCTCCTTCTTGGCCTTCTTCTCCGTCACCACGTGAGGTGCCGGAACCAGCAGCCCCGTCAGCGGGCGTCCGCTGGGTCTTCTAGCAAAAGGCCGAGACGATTAATAATCTGTCCGGACGTCTTCAACCAGATCTGTCAAAGGTTAGGGAGTTTTAGATCCCGCATAGAGTCAAACTATGAAAAAGAGACCTATAAAGGGTAAAATAACTTACCTCGCTGGCTTGACATCTGCGAGCTAAATCCGCGATCTTCGGATGGCGGATGCGGGAGCTTGGCGTATGAACAGCACCTTCCGGGCATCTTCGTGCGTGAGTGTCGAAGAGCGGCTCAAATCGGTCTTTGTGCGGATCAATCTCCCACAAATTGAAGCCCGTTGCTGGCATGGGAGAATCCGGCGGATGAGCATAACTTTGGACTACGTTGACAAGCTTGAGCTTCTTGTCCACCAGGTTTCGGACACAGGTTTGGAGTCCGGTTAGCTCTTCCGAATCACCCCACGTCAGGACCGTCTCTTTCCATGATGTGTGCCGTGTGGGGGAGCCAGATCTGAATTCGGGGGCCGCCGCCCATTTGGAGTTGCGCGGCTCGGTGATGTAGAACCACCCCGATTGCCACCCCTTTATGGTCTCCACGAAGGAGCCCTCAAGCCATGTAACGTTGGGCATCCTGCCCGCCATGGCGCCTCGGCACTCCGCTTGTCGGCCACCCACTATCTTTAGCTTGACGCTAAAGGTCTTCAACCATAAACCGAAGTGGGGCTGGATGCAGAGGAAAGCCTCGCACATGACGATAAACGTCGAGATATTGAGGATGAAGTTTGGGGCCAGATCGTGGAAATCCAGGCCGTAGTAGAACATGAGCCCCCGGACAAATGGGTGAAGTGGAAAACCTAGTCCACGGAGGAAGTGGGTGAGGAACACCACCCTCTCATGGGGCCTGGGGGTGGGAATGAGCTGCCCCTTGTTGGGGAGCCGACACGCGATGTCGCCGGACAAGTATCCGGCCTCCCACAGCTTTGTGATGTGCCCCTCCGTGACGGAGGAGGCCATCCACTTGCCTCCCGCTCCGGACATAATTGGAGAAGGTTGAGGTGAGGTGTGCGGACTTGGGCGCTGGAGCTCGAGTGCGCGGAAATGGATGCGCAAAGGAGGAAGAAGGAGTAGGTGAAAAGGTGGATCCTTATCCCCTTATATGGACGGATGCAACTAAGCGCCCCCACCAGCCTGGTAAAACTCGCTTATCTTCCAAGCGCCGTAATCAATGGTGCGGTTGGGTTACCCACGTCCGTATTGATGAGAATCCCGGAATAGGAGGGACACGATCTCTGCTTTGACAAGACGTGCCAAGGAAACCGCCTCGCTAAACGCTACCGAGGTGAGTACAAGAAAACGATTCGAACGAAGACTTGGCCGTATGCGTGATGGCATGCTGCGGAATACGTCAACAGATTGATTTTGTGTAAATATTAATCTCTCTACGGTGTTATGTGGAAATTATTTTGCAGAGCGGACAACATCCTTGTGTTCAAAATCTTCAACGAAGTATTCGGAGGAGGAACCCGCCTTGCAATGCCGAAGACAATATGCGCGCGGACTCGTCGCCATTGAAGCCTGGTTCGTGGGCTACCGAGGGAGTCCTGGACTAGGGGTGTCCGGATAGCCGAACTATCATCTTTGGCGGACTCACGGACTATGAAGATAAAAGATTGAAGACTTCGTCCGTGTCCGGATGGGACTTTCCTTGGTGTGGAAGGCAAGCTTGGCGATACGGATATGTAGATTTCCTACCATTGTAACCGACTGTGTAACCCTAACCCTATCCGGTGTCTATATAAACCGGAGGGTTTTAGTCCGTAGGACGAAAAACAATCATGCCATAGGCTAGCTTCTAGGGTTTAGCCACTCTGATCTCGTGGTAGATTTACTCTTGTACTACCCATATCATCAATATTAGTCAAGCGGGGTAGGGTATTACCTCCATCGAGAGGGCCCGAACCTGGGTTAAAACATCGTGTCCCTTGTCTCCTGTTACCATCCGCCTAGACGCACAGTTCGGGACCCCCTACCCGAGATCTGCCGGTTTTGACACCGACAAGGGGCATTGAGGCTAACCCAGAAAAAATTAAGGCAATCACATCCCTGGCTAAACCGAAATGTATCAATGATGTTCAGCGTCTCGCAGGTCGGATTGCAGCCCTTAGCCGGTTTATCAGTCGTTTGGGAGAGAAGGCAATTCCTTTGTATCAGGTGTTGAAAAAGACGGATGATTTCGTTTGGAGTGACGCAGCCAATGTGGCCTTTGAGGAGCTAAAGCGGCAGTTGGTTGAACCGCCGGTTCTTGCAGCCCCAGTTGATCATGAGCCTTTGCTGTTATACGTGGCTGCCAATGCCCGAGCGGTCAGTGTGGCAATTGTGGTTGAGCGTAAAGAAGCTGGGAAGGAATATCCGGTTCAACGACCTGTATACTACATCAGCGAAGTCCTGATCGAGTCAAAACAACGCTATCCACATTGGCAAAAGTTGGTGTATGGGGTTTTTATGGCCAGTCGAAAACTCAAGCAATATTTTCAAGGCCATCCAATCACAGTGGTTAGTTCTGCTCCTTTGGGCGATATAATTCAAAACAGGGAAGCAACTGGCCGGGTTGCAAAGTGGGCAATCGAGCTTGGACCACACGGTTTAAAGTATGTACCTCGAACAGCCATCAAGTCTCAGGCTCTTGTGGATTTTATCAATGACTGGACCGAGCTGCAAGCACCGAAAGATAAACCGGATAATACGTACTGGACCATTCATTTTGATGGATCCAGGCAGTTGGAAGGCTTGGGGGCTGGAGTTGTCCATACTTCCCCTCGAGGGGATAAAATTTGCTATGTCCTCCGCTTGATGTTTCCTTGTACTAACAACGCAGCTGAGTATGAAGCTTTACTCCATGGTCTCCGTGTGGCCAAAGAGATGAACTTAAGTCGAGTTTGTTGTTTCGAAGATTCTGATCTGGTGGCTCGGCAAGTTTCTGGTACTTGGGATTCTAAGGATCCACTCATGTCGGCTTACAGGCATGAGGTGGATATTGTATGGTCATTTCAAAGGGTATCAGGTTGAGCATATCGATCGGTGCAAAAACGAAGCAGCAGACGCTTTGAGCCGGCTTGGATCTCAGCGTAAACCGGTACCTCCTAACACCTTTTTAGATATCTTGCATAACCCATCTGTTAAGGTGCCTACAGAAGAGGATTTGGCTGTTCCTGATCCGGAGGCTCAGTTGGTGGCCGCTTTACACGTTGTACCAGATTGGACGGTTCCATATCTGGCGTATATGAGCCGGGGCGAGCTACCAAATAATAAAGTCCTGGCTCGAATGATAGTCCAGCGGTCCAAGTCCATGGTTATTCACAATGGCGAGTTACACCGGCCATAGCGTTTGAGCGTATTTCAACGTTGTGTTTCTCTGAAGAAGGCCAAGAGATCCTACGGAAATTCATGAAGGGGATTGTGGTCATCATGCGGTTCAAAGTCCCTGGTTGCAAAAGCTTTTTACCATGGGTTTCTTGGTTGACAGCTCATGCTGATGCGGAGGATCCGTAAAGCGATGTGATGCTTGTCAAAAATTTCACGCATGAGCTCATATTCCGGCTCAGAACTACGGATGATTCCTATTACTTGGCCTTTTGCTACTTGGGGGCTTGATATGGTGGGACCCTTTAAACGCTCCCGGATAAGAAGACCCACTGTTGGTGGCAGTTGATAAATTCACCAAGTGGGTTGAAGCGAGCTGTTAGCAAGTGTGATGCAGCTACGGCGGTTCAATTTCTCAAAAAGATTATCTTCCGTTTTGGCTTTCCACACAAGTATCATCACGGATAATGGTACCAACCTTTCCAAAGGTGAGATGGAAGATTTCTGTCAGAGAGAGCACATCCGGCTTGACCTAGCATCCGTGGCACACCCTCAATCCAACGGTCAAGCGGAGCGAGCTAATCAAGAAATTTTAAAGGGTCTTAAACCCGGCTCATGATTCCACAGAGCGGACACCGAGTTGTTGGGTGGAAGAATTACCTTCTGTGTTGTGGAGTATCAACACCACCCCCAATCGATCAACAGGTTACACGCCTTTCTTTACGGTATACAGGGCAGAGGCAGTTTTCCCAAGTGATATACGTCATGACTCGCCTCGGGTTGCTAATTATGTTGAAGCGGACCACGAGCAAGCTCGCCAAGAGGCACTGGACCTGTTAGATGAAAAACGGGATATGGCTCTGGCTCGATCGGCGGTTTATCAACAAGATCTACGGCGTTATCAGAGCCATCGGGTTAGGACAAGAACCTTTCAAGAAGGTGACTTGGTGCTCCGGCTCATCCAGGATCAGACCGACATGCACAAGTTATCCCCGCCTTGGGAAGGACCCTTTGTGGTCAGCAAGAACCTGCACAACGGATCATACTACCTCATTAACGTTCGAGACAACTCACGCAACTCCGAGGAGGAGACCCGGCGGCCAGGGAACATAGCTCTCGTCCGGCCTTATTACACTTGAGCCATAGGCTCTTCTTATGTACATATTTCGACAATGTATATATTATGGTCAATAAATAAATTAGCATCCTTGCTCTAAGCGGGGCCTCTGCTATTTTTTCTCAAATATCCTTTGAGTTACATGGGGCTTCAATGACAAAGCGGAGTACTACCTGTTAAACCGGCTATCAAGCCACAAAGCTTGGGAGCTTCACACCCAAGGGGCCAAAGAGAGTCTGGATGCTATGGACAACTCAAACATAGGCACCCAATGAGCACAGCTCATCACGTTACTTTGGGGGCTTCTTCTGTCAAATACCAAGGAGTTTGAATGGACCCTTGTAGCTGGGTATCGACCCACGGCTTGGAAGCCTGGTATATTTACCTAAAACCCCGGGTTAACCTGCCTTCATCAAGTAAGACACTCCTATCCGGTCATCTCGGCACGGCCTCCTAACGCTTGATGATTACTCTCATTGAGACCCTGCAGCTTGTCAAAGTTAAAAGCGGTGATTGGTTAGTTGGAGGTCCATCTTAAAAGGCTTTGTTAAATGGTTCAACTTCGGTGACACGGCAGCCCACAAAAGCCTCGAATTTGGGCCTGGCAGCCCTCAAAAAGCCTCGACTACACGGTTTTATTTGTGTTTTGCTGAATTTTATGTTAAACCGATTTTCTTGGCCTGGTCAGTCATTTTATTAGCCCGGTATTCTTTAAACCGGCTTGGTTTGCAACTACACGTTGACAGACCTTAGTCTTAAACCGGAGTTTGTTAACCTGGCCTGGCGTTGACTACCAGTCACCAGTTTTGATCATCTGGTGTGCATCATCACCCGGTATGACTTACTATACAACATCAGTACATGATGGGATTATACAAAGAATTTCAGATTTGGGTTTTCACCCTTATTACAATCAAAGTTAACCAGCCAACTAAACAGGGATATTACATCACAGGTATGAATTATTTCATATTTTTACGGTTTGATTATCAATCAGCCCTTTCCTTGGGCATTATGACCCGTCCGACGGTAAACCGCCAGGACCCTGTTTGTTTTTATGCACACACAGGAGTTGCATATTATGATACCTGAACCAAAATTGGCATTGACATGGCGGATCACATAAAGTATCTCCTCCTGCACGATGGCAGCAGATCAAAATAGTTTTTGCTACCCTATTACAAGGCATTCGTGAGGCCCAAAATATGGAATTGTTTCACAACGGACAGTTTCTGACGTATCAACCGACTTGACGGATTAAGCTTTATCGCCGGGTTGATGTGAAGTAGATGGGTCATCTGGCATCGGTTCAGCCTCCTCCTCCCCATCCAATGGCTGGAAGTTATTGGTGGTCCAGTCAATCCGGGTTAAGGCCTGAAATACAACCTCTTCACTTATAAGCTCAGCCGGATTAACGTCAGGGGCGTAAGTGTGCTTACGGATTGGTGGAACATGGTTCTGCACTTCAGGAATAACAGCTTCAACCCGTTTGTTGTTTGCGTCATAGAAGGATCGGTGAACCGTCAGGTTAGCCTCTTTTGCCAACTGACTCGCCAGAGGACGCATCTCCCTTGTTACCCGTTTGAGGGCGTCGTTGTCAAATACTTCGCCGTTTTCACATGCCTTTCGGGAAGCCCTTGGCTATATCATTTGGATCAAGATCAGCTATCCATGCCTTGGCTCGAGTCGATTGCTAGTAAAGTGCCAGCCGGCTGGATTGCTTCAACTCTTCTATCTGCTTATTTGGCGTCATAGATAGCCGGTCCAGCGTGTCCTTGATCGGTGTTGGCGCCGCATTGTCATAAGAAGTGGCACAGATAACCCGTTGGGCGCCGTATACAGCTGTTCAATCAGCGTATCGCGACCTTGAGTTTCTTCCGCATATCGGAACCCGGATGAGCAATGCGACTACCTATAGCGGTTTAAGAAGTTCATGTTAAACCGAGAAAATTTCAAAGCGGAATATTCATAAAGCCTTGGTAAACAGTGCTTACCAAATATTGCGAGAGGTCATGGCATTGACTTGGCGCTTTAATCCGATAGCTCTTACGTCACGGTTTAAGAGCTGATTGACATCTTCCGCCCGCTTCAAAGAATCCAGCCTTTTCAAGATCCCAGTTGGCACCTTTCGAGACTTGAACCATTCCTTGAGCTGCTCCATGGTGGTTAAGGCGGTTTTCAACTCATCCTTGGCCTTGGTGGTTTCTGCTTGTTGGGATTTCAGATTTTCTTGAAGGTCAGCAATTTGTGAGACTTGTTGGCTTATCTCACTCTGCAACAGTAAGAGAGCATGTTAATATCTTTGTTAAAGTCCCAAGCATCTAACCAGTTATACACTTGGCACTTGGGGGCTAATGCGGATCATTTTTATGCTGATTATTGAAGTCCCAAGGATTAATACAAGTTTTAATCATGGCACTTGGGGGCTAATGTGTGTTTGATCAGAAATACACAAGGAAATTTCATAAAGTACAGTATGGAATATACAAAGTCCCGGTTTGACTTTCTAAAGACAAACCGGCCCTTGGGGGTTACAATGCAATGAAGGTACAGAGCAAAGAGCAAAACTGTTTACCTCATAGCGCTCCTTCATCAGATTTACTAAACCGGCTTCATAATCACGGCTTGTGTAAAGCCGGTTCAAGATGCCGGAGTGAAGGTCTTGAGCAGAAAGATTGACATAAGCTGACAAATCAGTCTTCCCCTTCCCCTTGCTCATAGCAGCAAATTCATCCTTGGCAGTGTGCTTTGATAGAGCAACCGGATTACCAGGGGCGGTATATGCAATGCCAGTAACAACAACGTCATCATCTTTGGCCGGACTGGATGAATTGACATTCTTAACAAGGCTTGGCGCCTTGGTAGCAGGGCTTGGAGGTTTGTTAAACGGGCTTGGCAGATCAGCAGTCGAGCCCCGCTGTTCCACTGTTGGACTTGGAGGAGCAGGAGGATGTGAAGTATCAACCTCTACATTCGGTTCAACCTCTGGCGGGTTAGCATCAGCATCTTGGTTTTGCCCAGCAGAGCTGTCTATGGCAACTTCAGGGTCTTCGCCATGATGCTCTGGAGTCTTCTCCGGATCAACATCAACAGTAGGGTCGCTGGTCTTGGCTTTCTTACTTAATCGAGCCTTGGCACTACAACATCAAAGGTTAGAATATGGTAACATCAAAGGAGTAATATACTTACCCAGCGACGACTTTAAGAGGAGGCAGCTGAGTGGTTGATGAACCGCCAGACGAGTTGGAAGAAGCCTGGTAATTCAGGTCAGACGGATTGAGAGGGCATCGGAAGAAACCTTTCAAAGGATAACATTTTTAAGGAGAACGAGTCACCTCTGGACGACTTTTCCGGGTTGGCGTATCAGCTAAACCGGACGACGTGATTTGTTGACCGCTATGCTGGGTTGTGCGACGTTCTTCAACTTGCTGTGTCTTCAAAGAAAATTTTGGATCCAAATGAGCAAGGGGTGAGATTGTTTTACTTTCCGGATGTGCGCGAATTCTTTGAACCGGTACAAGATCTGAATCGGAAGAAAGAAGGATTACCTCAACATGTTCTGCATGGCTGGCCTCAGCATCATCCTGGGAATAGTCATTGTCAATAAGATGAACGAAAAAGGAATCAAGTGAGTCAAGTTCTTCCTCAGCGTCTGATTCTTCATCTTCTGGCGGATCAGAAGACTCGGTGGTTTTCTTCTTGCCAGCTTTCTTGGTGGCCTTGGTCTTTGCACGAGGAGCTCGGGCCGGTTTAGTCCGTTTCCAAAAGGAGCTGTTAGCCTGAAATTAAGACAAGGAAAGGTTAGTACATAGTCAATTCGGAAGCAAATCAGTAAAGTATTTAGATGAACTTTACCGCTGGCGGTTTATTGGAGACGCAAAACGGAGCCAACCCGGTTTGGCTGCATGCAGAGATCGGTTCATCAAGCATTTTCTTCACCAATTCAGTAACTTCAAGGTCGGTCATTACTATTTCGTGATATCGTTGAGGGTCTTTGACATCACCAGTATATTCATGCATCAATCCGGGGCGGCGGCTTAAAGGTAAGATGCCCCAAGAAACCCAAAGAATGGACAAGATCAATGCCAGTTAACCCGTTGGCCATCAGAGCCCGGAGCTTGGCGAGTTGAGGTGCAAAATTCTTCCGTTCTGTGGCGGTCAAGCATGAAGGTAATGGGTGGCCGTTGCTAAGCCGGTGAGGGCGATAACCCGGCAAAGGATTTTCTCCATCGAGGCGGTGTTCCGCGGTAAAACCAGGTCTGATTCCAATCTTTAGGATGGCTATGATGTTTTGCATGAGGGAAGTCAACTTCTTTCCTTTTCTGAATTGAAACGCTGCCAAGCTCTGTGTTGGGACCATCTGAGAATTCCGTACGGCGGTTCAAATGAAAGAAGTCCCGAAACAGCTCCAATGTTGGCTCTTCTTGAAGATAGACTTTGCAGAATACTTGAAAGTTGCATATATTGGACACAGAGTTCGGACCAATATATTGCGGATGGAGTTGGAAGCTTGCGAGGACATCCCGGAAATTTTTTGATCCGGGCGGACTGAATCCCCAGTCTAAGTGTTGCATAAAAACAATCACCTCCCCTTCTTGAGGTTCAGGTGGACATTCTGATTCCGGAACTCGCCAGTGGAGAACCCTTTTTGAGGCTAAATTACCAGTGGTGACATAACCGTTGATTTGTGTTTCCGTGATCCGGGACGGAACCCAATTGCAAGCAGCGAATTGTTTCGCCATTCCGGAAGGGGGGAACTGAAAGGAAAAACAAGTGCCGGTTTTACAATTTACGGTTTAAGGTGTACA
The DNA here is from genome assembly GCA_021605145.1 of Aegilops bicornis. NCBI lineage: Eukaryota > Viridiplantae > Streptophyta > Magnoliopsida > Poales > Poaceae > Aegilops > Aegilops bicornis. Next base: position 12,634,411 of record CM038674.1, on the reverse strand, counting down.
ATTCAGTGTTAAACCGGAGAAAAATACTATGCAAGGTTCAGTTGGCGATTTAAGAGAGGGCTAATGATATATGGCGGATTGGCTATCAAAGGTTAAACCGCCCATAGGCGTAAGGGCCAAGATTCAAAATTTCTACTAAGTGTTGTGAAACAGGTTTCACACAATGCTCAAATTTATTTGGATCTACCGCACATCTGTCAAGCAATTTTTTCTGTGATCTCTAAAGGCGTTAAGCAGAACAGGGAAGGTCGTATATTCTACAGAAGAGAAGGAAGATCAGCTGGCATTAAAAACGGATGCGGAATAACTACCGCATGAGATCTACACTTCTATTGGATCAAAACTACCGCGGCAGAAGGAAGGACGAAGAGGAAGAATGAAGAACTGTACAGATGAGCTCCGAACCCTAAACATAGATCTAAAGATGAAGGAAAGAGCAAACTGACCACTGCAGATTTACTGCGGAGGGGTGCGACGAGTTTTTGATCCGTTTCAGGTTGATGTAGCGGCCTTTGTCGATGCAGTTCTCAAGGGTCGCAGACGGCGCAATGGTGAGCTTGAGCTTAGGCGTCAGCGAGGAAGAAGAAGAAGGCACATAAGGGAAGAGAGAGAAGGCCCCTCGGGCCTTATTTATAGAGGAAAGAATAAATGGCAGCCACGAGAATCAAGGAGCCCCAAGCGGCAGAATGGGTGCGCTGTCAGCCTCGATTTTCGGGATAGCCATTAAGTGAAGGGAATCTTTTAATCTTTTTATACAGAGATGATGTCATGATGGACCGTTCTTTGTGTTCAGAAGATGACGTCACGGCGGTTTACAAAATTTACAGGAGAAGACAATATGGCGGTTTACGAAAATACAAGAGGACGCTTACAAGATAACTTTGAAGTATTGAAGATTGAAAAAAATTCAAATCAATCTGGGGCCTAATGTTGAGGATATAGCTACTGGGTGTAAACCGGCCAGGAGGGCCCGGTTCACCCTCGACTATGCTGAAGCCCACGAAGATCCAGAAAATGGCGTTTTACTAACGAAGCTTAGAAGCACGCAACCCAAAGGCGGATTAGGGCCCATAGTGGTAAACAGCCATGACTATGTAAACTTGTAATATAAGTTAGGAAAGGAGAGACCGAGCTGGACACTTTGTATGAGTCGGCCTCGGGGCTCTGTAGACCGGCCGGGCATCAACCTGTGTATATAAAGGGACGACCCAGCGGCGGTTCAGGGACGACAGACAACAACTCGAGACTCAGGCAAGCGTATTTCGCTCCCTGGTCATCGAAACCCAATCAATCCCATCACAACTAGATGTAGGCTTTTACCTTCATCGAGGGGGCCGAACTAGTATAAACTCCCGTGTCCCTTGTCTGGTTTAACCCCTTCAAGCTAACCCGTTGCGATGGCTCCACGACTAAGTCCCTTCATGAGGACATCTGACGTGTTAATTCCACGACAAGTAGCGTAAGTATTTCCCTTAGTTTTTGAGAACCAAGGTATCAATCCAGTAGGAGGCTCGTCAAAAGTCCCACGCACCTACACAAACAAACAAAGAACTCGCAACCAACGCAATAAAGGGGTTGTCAATCCCTTCAGGGCCACTTGCGAAAGTGAGATCTGATAGAGATAGTATGATAAGATAAATATATTTTTTGTATTTTATAATATAGATGCAAAAAAGTAGAGATGCAAATAAAAGTAGATTTGAAGCAAATATGATAAGAGATAGACCCGGGGGCCATAGGTTTCACTAGTGGCTTCTCTCAAGATAGCATAAGTATTATGGTGGGTGAACAAATTCTTGTCGAGCAATTGATAGAAAAGCGAATAATTATGAGATTATCTAGGCATGATCATGTATATAGGCATCACGTCTGCGTGACAAGTAGACCGACTCCTGCCTGCATCTACTACTATTACTCCACACATCGACCGACTCCTGCTCGCATCTAGAGTATTAAGTTCATAAGAACAGAGTAACGCTTTAAGCAAGATGACATGATGTAGAGGGATAAACTCAAGCAATATGATATAAACCCCATCTTGTTATCCTGGATGGCAACAATATAATACGTGCGTTGCTGCCCCTGCTGTCACTGGGAAAGGACACCGCAAGATTGAACCCAAAGCTAAGCACTTCTCCCATGGCAAGAAAGATCAATCTAGTAGGCCAAAACAAACTGATAATTTGAAGAGACTTGCAAAGATAACTCAATCATACATAAAAGAATTAAGAGAAGATTCAAATATTATTCATAGATAAACTTGATCATAAACCCACAATACATCGGATCTCGACAAACACACCGCAAAAAGAGTTTACATCGAATAGATCTCCACAAGAGAGGGGGAGAACATTGTATTGAGATCCAAAAAGAGAGAAGAAGCCATCTAGCTAATAACTATGGACCCGTGGAGTCTGTGGTAAACTACTCACAACTCATCAGAGGGGCTATGGTGTTGATGTAGAAGCCCTCCATGGTCGATTCCCCCCTCCGACGGAGCGCCGGCGAAGGCTCCAAGATGGGATCTCGCGGATACATAAGGTTACGGCGGTGGAAATTGTGTTTCATTGGCTCCCTGGATGTTTTCGGGGTACGTAGGCTTATATAGGAGGAATAGGTACGTCGGTGGGCCTTGAGGGGCCACCGAGACAGGGGCGCACCCTATCACGGGAGCGCGCCCTCAATCTCGTGGAGGCCTTGGCTGCTTCTTGACTTGCACTCCAAGTCCTCTGGATCACGTTCGTTCCAAAATCACGCTCCGAAGGTTTCATTCCGTTTGGACTCCGTTTGATATTCCTTTTCGTGAAATCTTGAAATAGGCAAAAAAACTGCAATATGGGCTGGGCCTCCGGTTAGTAGGTTAGTCCCAAAAATAATATAAACGTGTAAAATAAAGCCCATAAACATCCAAAAGGGGTAATATAATAGCGTGGAACAATCAAAAACTATAGATACGTTGGAGACGTATCAAGCATCCCCAAGCTTAATTCCTGCTCGTCCTCGAGTAGGTAAATGATAAAAGGAGAATTTTTGATGTGGAATGCTACCTAGCATAATTCTCAATGTAATTTTCTTTATTGTGGCATGAATGTTCAGATCCAAATGATTCAAAATAAAAGTTCATACTGATAAAGGAAATAGTAACACTTCAAGCATACTAATCAAAGTAATCATGTCTTCTCAAAATAGCATGGCAAAAGAAAGTTCATCCCTACAAAATCATATAGTTAGGCTATGCTTCATTTTCGTCACTCAAAGATGTTCCCAACTTCTATACCCCCGATGACAAGCCAGGCAATTGTTTCATACTTAAATAATCTCAAACTTTTTCAACCTTCACGCAATACATGAGCGTGAGCCATGGATATAGCACTATGGGTGGAATAGAATATGATGATGGGGATTGTGTTGAGAAGACAAAAAGGAGAAAGTCTCACATTGACGAGGATAATCAACGGGCTATGGAGATGCCCATCAATTGATGTCAACATGAGGAGTAGGGATTGCCATGCAACGGATGCACTAGAGCTATAAATGAATGATCAACAAAAGAAAACTAGTGGGCGTGCATCCAACTTGCTTGCTCACGAAGACCTAGGGTATTTGAGGAAGCCCATCGTAGGAATATACAAGCCAAGTTCTATAATGAAAAATTCCCACTAGTTATGAGAGTCACTATATGAAAAACATGGTGCTACTTTGAAGCGCAATATATGAGACTCACTACATGAAGAACAAGGTGCTACTTTGAAGCACAAGTGTGGAAAAAGAGATAGTAAAATTGCCCTTTTTATTTATTTTCTTTTTTTCTTTTCCTTTTTTTCTTTTTTTCTCTTTTTTTCTTTGGCCTTTTTTTTGGCCTTTCTTTTTTTTCTTTTTGGGCAATGCTCTAATAATGATGATCATCACACTTTCATTGATTACAACATATGACTTGCAACTCGAAACTAGAACAAGATATGACTCTACACGACTGCCTCCGGCGGTGTACCAGGATGGTGCAATGAATCAAGAGTGACATGTATGAAAAATAATGCATGGTGGCTTTGCCACAAATACGATGTCAACAACATGATCATGCAATGGCAATATGACAAAAGTAATGTATGTCATGATGATGATAAACGGAACGGTGGAAAGTTGCATGGCAATATATCTCGGAATGGCTATGGAAATGCCAAATAGGTAGGTATGGTGGCTGTTTTGAGTAAGATATAAGGGGGTTTATGTGTGATAGAGCGTATCGTATAACGGGGTTTGGATGCACCGGCGAAGTTTGCACTAACTCTCAAGGTGAGAAAGGGCAATGCACGGTGCCAAAGAGGCTAGCAATGGTGGAAAGGTAAAAGTGCGTATAATCCATGGACTCAACATTAGTCAAAAGAACTCATATACTTATTGCAAAAATTTAGAAGTCATCAAAAATCAAGTACTACGCGCATGCATCTAGGGGGATAGATTGGTAGGAAAAGACCATCGCTCGTCCCAGACCGCCACTCATAAGGATGCACAAGCCAGGTACACTTCATGTTTCAAATTTTTTACACAACTTTAACCATACGTGCATGCTACGAGACTTGATAACTTCAACACAAGCATTCTTTAAATTCATAATCACCCAACTAGCATGTCTTTAATATCACTACCTCCATATCTGAAAACAATTATCAAGCATCATATTGATCATAGCATCCAATTATTTTCTATGATAGTTTTTGTTATACCCAACTTGGATGTTCATCATTCTAGGACCAACTTTGTAACCATAGCAAATACCATGCTGTTGTAACAGACTCTCAAAAGATATAAGTGAAGCATGAGAGACTAGCAATTTATTCAAAGTTATGACACCACCGTGCTCTAAAAGATATAAGTGAAGCACTAGAGCAAAAACTATCAAGCGCAAAAGATATAAGTGAAGCACATAGAGTATTCTCGCAAATTCTAATCAAATAGGCTTCTCCCAAAAGGTGTGTACAGCAAGGATGATTGTGGTAAACTAAAAAGCAAAGACTAATATAATACACGACGCTCCAAGCAAAACACATACCATGTGGCGAATAGAAATATAGCTCCAAGTAAAGTTACCAATGAACGAAGACGAAAGAGGGGATGCCTTTCCGGGGCATCCCCAAGCTTAGGCTTTTGGCTATCCTTGAATATCTTGGGGTGCCATGGGCATCCCCAAGCTTAGGTTCTTGCCACTCCTTATTCCATAGTCCATAAAAGCTTTACGCAAAACTTGAAAACTTCACGACACAAAACTCAACAGGAAATCTTATAAGCTCCGTTAGTGAAAGAAAACAAAACCACCACATAAGTTACTGCAATGAACTCATTCTTTATTTATTTTGGTGTTAAACCTACTGTAATTCAACATCCCTATGGTTTATAAACTAATTTACTAGCCATAGGTGCATCGAAATAAGCAAACAACACACGAAAAACAGAATCTGTCAAAAACAGAACAGTCTATAGCAATCTGTAACTAACGCAAACTTCTTGAACTCTAAAAATCCTACCAAAATAGGAAGTCCTGGAAAATTTTGTCTATTGATTAGCAGCAAAACGAATCAACGTAAAATCACGTTTCTGTGATTTAACAAAACTAAATTCGTGCATGCAAAGTTTCTGTTTTTCAGCAGAATCAAATCAACTATCATCGTAGGTTATCTTATAGGTTCTACTTGGCACAAACACCAATTAAAAAATAAAAACACATCTAACCAGAAGGTAGATGCAAGATTTATTACTAAACAGGAACAAAAACAAAAATACAAAGAAAATTGGGTTGCCTCCCAACTAGCGCTATTGTTTAACGCCCCTAGGTAGGCATAAAAGCGAAGATAGATCTAACGAGTGCCATCTTTGGCACTAAATTCATAAGTAGCCCGCATGATAGATTCATAAGGTGATTTGACTTTGTTTCTTGGAAAGTGCTCCATGCCTTTCTTTAATGGAAATTGGAATCTAATATTCCCTTCCTTCATATCAATAATCGCACCAATCGTTCTAAGGAAAGGTCTACCAAGAATAATAGGGCAAGAAAGATTGCAATCTATATCAAGAACGATAAAATCTACGGGCACCAAATTTTTATTTGCAACAATGAGAACATCATTGATCCTTCCCATTGGCTTTTTAATGGTGGAATCCGCAAGGTGTAAATTTAAAGAGCAATCATCAAGATCATGGAAACCTAGAATATCACACATAAGGTTTTCGGAATCGTGGAAACACTAGCACCCAAATCACACAAAGCAAAACACTCATGATCTTTAATTCTAATTTTATAGTAGGTTCCCACTCATCATTAAGTTTTCTAGGTATAGAAACTTCCAAATTAAGTTTTTCATCATAAGATTGCATCAAGGCATCAACAATATGTTTGGTAAAAGCTTTCTTTTGACTATAAGCATGAGGAGAATTAACAACGGATTGCAACAAGGAAATACAACCTTCTAAAGAACATTTATCATAATCAAATTCCTTGAAATCCGAGATAGTGGGTTCAAAACTATTTAAAGTTGTGACCTATATCCAATTCCACTTTTACCAAATTTAGCATCAAGATCTAAAAACTCTGAATTCTTGGGACGCCTTCTAGGTAAAGTTGACTCATCATCAGTCCCATAATTATCAAGATTCATATTGCAAAACATAGATCTAATAGGAGACACATCAATAACTTTAAGATCTTCATTATTATTTTCATGAAAACTAAAAGAACACGCCTTTATAAAGCTATCTTTCTTAGCACGCAATCTAGCGGTTCTTTCTTTGCACTCATCAATGGAAGTTATCATTACTTTGAGAGACTCATTGATATCATGCTTAGGAGAAGAAGATCTAAGTTTAAGAGAATCAACATCAAGCGAAAGCCTATCAACGTTCCTAGCCAAATCATCAACTTTGAGCAATTTTTCTTCAAGCAAAGCATTAAAATTCTTTTGAGAAATCATAAACTCTTTCACACTATTCTCAAAATCAGAGGGCATCTTATTAAAATTACCATAAGAATTATTGTAGGAATTTCCATAATTATTAGAGGAATTACTAGGGAACGGTCTAGAATTAAAGTTTCCTCTATAAGCATTGTTTCCAAAACTATTCCTACCAACAAAATTCACATCCATAAATTCATTATTATTCTCAATCAAAGTAGACAAAGGCATATCATCGGGATCAACAGGTGTATTTTTAGTAGCAAACAACTTCATAAGTTCATCCATCTTTCCACTCAAAACATTGTTTTCTTCTATAGCATGCACTTTTTTACTAGAGGATCTTTCGGTGTGCCATTGAGAATAATTAGCCATAATATTATCAAGAAGTTTTGTAGCATCTCCTAACGTGATTTCCATAAACGTGCCTCCATGGCCGAATCTAAGAGATTTCTAGAAGCAAAGTTCAAACTGGCATAAAATTTTTGTATGATCATCCATAAATTCAAACCATGAGTAGGGCAATTGCGAAGCATCAATTTCATTCTTTCCAAGATTGGGAAACATGCTCATGAATAAGTTGTTTAAAATTCATAATATCGTTCCTAAGAGTGATAATCTTAGTGGGAGGAAAATACTTAGAGATAAAAGCATCTTTGCACTTGTTCCAAGAATCAATACTATTTTTAGGCAAAGACGAAAACCAAACTTTAGCATGATCTCTAAGTGAAACGGAAATAACTTCAATTTAACAATATTGTTATCCGTATCTTTCTTCTTTTGCATATCACACAAATCAACAAAGTTGTTTAGATGAGTAGCGGCATCTTCACTAGGAAGGCCGGCGAATTGGTCTTTCATAACAAGATTCAGCAAAGCAGTATTGATTTCACAAGACTCAACATCATTAAGAGGAGCAATCAGAGTACTAAGGAAATCATTATTATTGGTATTCGAGAAATCACACAATTTGGTATTATCTTGCACCATGGCAACAAGTAATCCAACACACAAGCAAACAGAAAAAGGCAAACGAAAAAGAGAGGAGGAGATTGGAAAGAGAGGGCGAATAAAACGGCAAGGGTGAAGTGGGGGAGAGGAAAACGAGAGGCAAATGGCAAATAATGTAAATGTGAGGGAGATGGGTTTGTAATGGGTACTTGGTATGTCTTGACTTGAGCAAAGACCTCCCCGGCAACGGCGGCAGAAATCCTTCTTGCTACGTCTTGAGCTTGCGTTGGTTTCCTTGAAGAGGAAAGGGTGATGCAGCAATAGTAGCGTAAGTATTTCCCTCAGTTTTTGAGAATCAAGGTATCAATCCAAAGAGGAGGCTCCTCAAAAGTCCCACGCACCTACACAAAGAAACAAAGAACTCGCAACCAACACAATAAAGGGGTTGTCAATCCCTTCACGGCCACTTCATGAAAGTGAGATCTGATAGAGACAGTATGATAAGATAAATATATTTTTGGTATTTTATAATATAGATGCAAAAAGTAAAGATGCAAATAAAAGTAGATTGGAAGCAAATATGATAAGAGATAGACCCGGGGGCCATAGGTTTCACTAGTGGCTTCTCTCAAGATAGCATAAGTATTACGGTGGGTGAACAAATTATTATCGAGCAATTGATAGAAAAGAGAATAATTATGAGATTATCTAGGCATGATCATGTATATTGGCATCACGTCCGTGACAAGTAGACCGACTCCTGCCTGCATCCAGAGTATTAAGTTCATAAGAACAGAGTAACGCTTTAAGCAAGATGACATGATGTAGAGGGATAAACTCAAGCAATATGATATAAACCCCATCTTGTTATCCTCGATGGCAACAATACAATACGTGCCTTGCTGCCCCTGCTGTCACTGGGAAAGGACACCGCAAGATTGAACCCAAAGCTAACCACTTCTCCCATGGCAAGAAAGATCAATCTAGTAGGCCAAACCAAACTGATAATTCGAAGAGACTTGCAAAGATAACTCAATCATACATAAAAGAATTCAGAGAAGATTCAAATATTATTCATAGATAAACTTGATCATAAACCCACAATTCATCGGATCTCGACAAACACACCACAAAAAGAGTTTACATCGAATAGATCTCCACAAGAGAGGGGGAGAACATTGTATTGAGATCCAAAAAGAGAGAAGAAGCCATCTAGATAATAATTATGGACCCGTAGGTCTATGGTAAACTACTCACAACTCATCGGAAGGGCTATGGTGTTGATGTAGAAGCCCTCCATGGTCAGTTCCCCCCCCTCGTGAGGCGCCAAGCAAAGGCTCCAAGATGGGATCTCACGGATCTGAGGAAGGTTCTGGCCGGTGGAAATTGTGTTCGTTGGCTCCTGGATGTTTTCGGGCACGAAGCTTATATAGGAGGAAGAAATCGTCGGTGGGCGCCCGAGGGCACACGAGATGGCGGCGCCCTATAGGGGCGCGCCCTCCTATCCATGGAGTCCTCGGCTGCTTATTGACTTGCTCTCCAAGTCCTCTGGATCACGTTTGTTCCAAAAATCACGCTCCCGAAGGTTTCATTCCGTTTGGACTCCGTTTGATATTCCTTTTCTTCGAAATACTGAAATGGGCAAAAAAAACAGCAATACGGGTTGGGCCTCCGATTAGTAGGTTAGTCCCAAAAATGATATAAATGTGTAAAATAAAGCCCATAAACATCCAAAAGGGGTAATATAATAGCATGGAACAATAAAAAATTATAGATACGTTGGAGACGTATCAATGAACGTGAACAACCTCCTTCTCCACCACGACAAGAGAACGACAACGTCAACAATGAAGAAGGCCAAGAAGAAGAACAAGATGAAGAAGATGTTCAACCAAGATCCAAGCAAAAGCTTTCACGAGTTCGAGCAAGAATTGCTAAAGGCCATCCCGTCGAGCAAATCTACAATGATATCCAAACCGGGAGAATCACTCGCTCTAAAACTCGTTTAGCTAACTTTTGTGAACACTATTCATTCATCTCTAGCATTGAACCCATGAAGGTTGAAGAAGCGTTGGAAGATCCGGATTGGATAAACGCCATGCACGAAGAGCTACACAACTTTGAGAGAAATCAAGTTTGGACATTGGTTGAGAAGCCCGACAACAACCACAACATCATCGGTACCAAATGGGTCTTTTGCAACAAGCAAGATGAATATGGACAAGTAGTTACAACAAAGCATCGCCTCTAAATGCCCCAAGGCTACACTCAAGTCGAAGGTATGGACTATGGTGAGACATATGCCCCTGTTGCTAGATTAGAGTCCATTCACATCTTACTTGCCTATGCTAATCACCATGATATCACCTTGTACCAAATGGACATTAAAAGTGCTTTTCTAAATGGTGAAATAGAGGAGGAAGTTTATGTTAAGCAACCTCCCGGCTTTGTTAATCCTAAGAAACCTAATCATGTTTACAAACTTCACAAATCTCTTTATGGTCTTAAACAAGCTCCTAGATCGTGGTATAAATGCTTGACCAAGTTCCTTATTGAAAAAGGCTTTGAAATTGAAAAATTGATTCTACTCTTTTTACTAAAAGGGTCAATGGAGAACTATTTGTATGCCAAATCTATGTTGATGATATTATATTTGGTTCTACTAACCCTCACTTTAGTGAAAACTTTGGAAAGCTCATGTCGGAGAAGTTTGAGATGTCGATGATGAGTGAACTCAAATTCTTTGTCTCTCTGTCGGTGTCAAAACCGACGGATCTCGGGTAGGGGGTCCCGAACTGTGCGTCTAGGCGGATGGTAACAGGAGACAAGGGACACGATGTTTTTACCCAGGTTCGGGCCCTCTCGATGGAGGTAAAACCCTACTCCTGCTTGATTAATATTGATGATATGGGTAGTACAAGAGTATATCTACCACGAGATCGTAGAGGCTAAACCCTAGAAGCTAGCCTATGGTATGATTGTTGTTAGTCTCTGAGACTAAAACCCTCTGGTTTATATAGACACCGGAAAGGGTTAGGGTTACACAGAGTCGGTTACAATGGTAGGAGATCTACATATCCGTATCGACAAGCTTTCCTTCCACGCCAAGCAAAGTCCCATCCGGACACGGGACGAAGTCTTCAATCTTGTATCTTCATAGTCCAGGAGTCCGGCCAAAGGTTATAGTCCGGCCATCCGGACACCCCCTAATCTGGGACTCCCTCAGTAGCCCCTGAACCAGGCTTCAATGACGACTGTGCAGCGCCCTATTGTCTTGACATTGCAAGGCGGGTTCCTCCTCCGAATACTCCATAGAAGATTTTGAACACAAGTATAGTGTCCGGCTCTGCAAAATAAGTTCCACATACCACCGTAGAGAGAATAATATTTACACAAGTTCAATCTGCTGGCGTATTCCGCAGCGTGACATCACACCACGGCCAAGCCTTTATTCGAATCGTTTTTACTGTCCCACCTCAGCGCGTTTAGCGAGGCGGTTTCCTTGGCACATCTTGTCAAAGCAGAGATCGTGTCCCCTTATTCCGGGATTCTCATCAATACGGGCGTGGGTAACCCAATCGTGCCCGTTGGCACGTCTCCTCTATCGAAGGCGAGTCCCGAACGGTCACGGGGAGGGCTCTTGGTATTCAACCTCTTTATAAAGAGACCAAGGCTCCGCTCCTTTTTCTCAATCTCAATCGAATCCTCCCCTCGCCTCGAGTTCCAACACCCAAAGGTCCAGATTCAGGCGCTTCGGACCTTCGATGATGTCCGGCTCCGACCTCCAAGGCCGGTGGATGCCTTCCTCCGTTACGAAAGAAGACATGCTAAAGCTAAGAGATGCCAGGTATCTAACCGGCGAAATCTCGCATAGGCTGCCTGCCCAAGGGCAGGTTATTCCCACTCCCAAGCCCGGTGAAAGCGTGGTGTTCGCGTCTCACTTCCTTCGGGGGCTAGTTTTCCCGACGGACCCCTTCATGAGGGGGCTCATGTTTTATTATGGGCTGGAATTTCACGACTTGGATCCGGAGTCCATCCTCCACATCTCATCGTTTATTGTCGTATGCGAAGCCTTCCTCCGCATTACCCCTCACTTCGGATTGTGGCTCAAGACCTTCAAGGTGGAGCCAAGATGATCAAGGGGCAACAGCAGAGTGCCGAGGGGCTGTTATAAGCAAGAATGCCGACGCTCCATGGCCCGAGGGGCTCTTTTCAAGAGGAGCTCAGCCTATGGCAACAAGAGTGGTTTTATATCATAGCTCCCAGGGGCACCAAATGGGTGGCGCCACCTGCCTTTCGCTCGGGTCCTCCACCACGGCTGGTGTCATGGGTCAATAAAGGGCTTGACTGGGGGCCGTCCAAGGACATGCCCTTGTTGTAGGGCCGTATTCGAGACCTCCTAGAGAGAGAGATCAATATGGTCGTAGTAGCGCAGTCATGCTGATTCGCCGCACCTGCCACCTGCAAGAACGCCGCCTCCGCCTGTGGGAGTTCAATTCGGAGGGACCACGAGCTCTCCAACATTTTATGGGCGCAACGCCCGTGGAGATGTACAAACTGTTCTTCGGATCACAAGCGATGTGTCCGGACTTGACCGAGGACTTGATCGAGAATCCCTCCATCCAGGGGAAGAAGAGGACCGCCTCTGAAAATCTGGAGACCAAGGCCTCAAAGCGGGGTAAGAAATCTTCGCCAGAGGTCCTGCCGGAGATGCCCCAAACGCACTATTTCCCCAAGGAGATCAGCCCTCCAATGAGCTAAGTAGAGAGGGGAGTTTTAAAATAAGAGACATCCCTGTTTTATTTCGAAGATAACCGAAATTTTACCTTGTAGTTCGGATCTCAGCCCTTCTCGGCAGAGCTCATCTTGAGGGATCTTCGTCAGGAGATGATGGAGGCGAACGCCTCCTGCCGCACCGCCTAGCGAGGCGGACGATCCTGAGGTGTCGTCGCGGAGGGTTTCTCTGAATCCGGCAGGGGCGGAGGCCGGTCGTAGGGACCCCCAATGCCCTCCGTGTCCGGCCTTCGAAAAGGGCCATCAGACGAGTCCGGCACCGCCTGGTGCACGGTCGGAGGGGCTGAAGGATCTGCTCGGGTGAGCGTCTATCTCAGAAGATCACCGCGCGTTGATGGGTACGGTGATTGAAAAAAATTCATCCGCGGAGAGCGGGTTGTACGAGGCCGCCAGGAGTTTACTGACGGGTTTTGAGGTACGCGAAATGATGTACCTTTTGACGGTTCTGCATATATAAGATGCGCCCTGTGTAGATAGTAGCCCCTGAGACTCGGTGCGTTGTCAAAAAATGACAGCACGCCGAGTATCGTAAACCCAGGTATAATATGTCGCCCCTACTATACAGGTGGCGAAGTGTCCGGTGGCGAGCCGGACTGATGAATTTGCCGAACTAAAGCGGCAACTTGACGTGGCGGATGCCGACATCGCGCTTGTCAATAAGCGGCTTGACGAGTCACAAGGTATGCAATTTCTCCTCGGACACCTGGTAAGGGAGCTTGATGCCCGTGCCTTACAACATGTATGCTTGATGCAGATGGTGCCGCTGCCATGGAAAACCTTCGGGCGTTGCTCGCCCGAGCCAAGGAGCAGGCCAGAAAAAGTGATGCGGCTGCCTTAAAGGCGGCCGAAGAGCTAAAAGCCGAACAGGCTGCTCACTGCCGAAGCAAGAAGGAAATGGCCGAGATGGCCGTGAAGTTGAAGAATGCTGCCGACCGCTGCAAGCTTCTTGAAAAAGAAGATCAAGCGGAGCAAGAGGACCTGAAAAAGGCCACTACCGAGGCCAAGGATGCTCGCTCTGCGATGAGGGCTATGAAGGAGGAGCTACGTCAGGCCGGAGATATCGCGGCTGGAAAGCCCTTTCTGCTGCGGAGGAAGTTCGTGGATCCTAAATATGCTCAGTTGGACCGGCTGTGGAGTTCAGCGGATGCTTATCTAGACTTGGCGGCAAGTGCCGCAGACGCGGCCGAACACTTCCGAGATCAAAAGGATCACGAAATGGGAAAGCTTTTTTGGTCGCAGTTCCATAATCCAGAGCGCCCACTGCCATTAACCGATCGTTTGGCCGAATGGGCGGAGCTGAATAGGTTATCCGGACTTGCCATGAAGGACGTCGTGAGTCATTTGTGGCCGAAAAGGCCCGAGCCGAAGAGTTATTTTGGCTTGGTGCAGCAGTTCCTTGGTGTGGTGCCGCATATAAATGCAATGAGGAGGTCAGCATGCATAGAGGGTGCGCGGATGGCTCTTGTCCGTGTCAAGACATACTGGGCGGATATGAAGGCCACCGATGTTGCATCCCAAGATTCGGACGGAAGCCGAGTACCTGTCGAGCACTATTTTGAGGAAGTCCTGCAGGGCGCTCGTTTAATAGAGACGCGGTGCTCGAAGGATATTATGTTCGAATAACATGTATTATTGTGAAACAATGTTTTCGATGGAATATAAAGCTTTTTATACTTGTGCCTTCAAGAATTAAAATACCTCATGTGCGGCCGTTAATGTATATGTGTATATAACTTTGAAAGATGGCAGTCTTGACTTCAAATTTACGCATATAATGCGGGGGTGTTTGCAAAAAGGCGCATTTTCACACTTAATCCAACGTCTTGGTCCTATAAAGGAGGTGATAGCGCAGCAAACTAGGCAACCGGACTATAATGCTTTATCACTTTCACTTAGCCATAGGAGTTCGACAGTGGGGCTACTATATAGCCCCTAGGGGCACCGCAGCTCACCCGATTCGGGCGCGTATGTGCTGACCGGAAACGACCCTTCGTTAATGCGGAGGAATTCTAAAGATTCGGCGGGTCATTGAGTGGTTGACCAGTCTCACGCTATATCATGATAGTCAGTTTCGGCTTTCTCTCTTTGAGGTGCTCATTGGCGGCTGGGGCACAATCGCGATAGTTCTCTCGGTGCCGCCTTTAGCCGATAGAGCGGAACGTAAGGTAGCAAAACACAGGAGCCGGGCAAACCCAACATTTGACCAAAGACATGATTCGAAGATGATGCATATAAGGCCTAACTCGAGACGCCGAACACTCCCTAAGGTATTCGGTCTTTATGGAAACGGGCCGAACAACGCCCTTGATAATAAGCCCCTGGTGTCCAGGTACGCGCAAAGTTCTGACGTGGCCCATGCCAAAACGCCAGCCTCCTCCTCGGTTATGGCAAGAAACCGGGGGATGTTTATCAACAAGAGACAGTAAAAAAGGCTTACGCAGGGTCTCAATCTGAAAAGAATCCTTGCAACGGGTCCCTACTGCACGTCTGTGCCTGTGTCTCCGTTGTGCCGTATCCTGGACGGGTGTAGCACGGTGTTCATCTGTAAAAGTGAGGAACTTAGTTGAAAAATATCGTGCGAAAATGTACGTTATATTAAGTAAACAAAGTACGATTCAAAAAATGAATAAAATTGAGCTTTATTGTCTCTTGTTGTACATGCTGGAGCCCCTTGTGCGGGGTATGCGGCTAGTAAGCCCTTTATATTTACGCCCGACTCGTCTAACCGTGTCCGGGTCCGAACGACCTGTTTAGGTGCTTTGATTAGTGAAGCCGGTTTGGTGTGTGGCTGTCAAGGCAGTCACACAATCTTCCGCGCTCGAGGAACACTCGATATTTCCCTTTAAGGAGATGATGCCTCGCGGACCGGGCATTTTAAGTGTAAGCGATGCATAATGCGGTATGGCGTTAAAGCGGGCGAAAGCTTCGCGTCCCAGTAGTGCTTGGTAGATACTTGTAAATGGGGCGATGTGGAAGGTTAACTTTTCGCGACGGAAGTTCTCAGGTAAGCCGAACACAACTTCTAGCAGGAGAGAGCCCGTACAATGGGCATATGGGCCTGGCATTACCCCTTGAAAGGAAGCGTTGCTATGGCGAATTTTGGTTGGGTCTATCCCCATTTTGCGGATTGTGTCCTGATATAGTAAGTTTAGGTCACTGGCGCCGTCCATTAGGACTTGTGTAAATTGGAGTCCGCCAATTATCGTATCTAATATCAAGGCAGTCCAACCTGCATTCCGGATACTTCTAGAGTAATCCTGATGGTCGAAGGTGATTGGTTTTAACAACCAGTGGCGGGACTCCTCTGGGATAGGCCGTATGGCGCGTATCTCTATGGGCGCCGCTCTATTTTTCCCTTTTGTCACGTGAAGTGAGTTTACTGTTTTGACTTCTTGTGGGAAATTCTTTTGTTTTCCGGTGCTCTGCTTGTGGGGTTCGTCATCGTCCTCGCTTGGTGTGTCGAGCCCCTTGTGTTCGGTGTTGAGTTTGCCGGACTGCTTGAAGACCCAACAATCTCTGTGGGTATGGTTTGCAGGCTTCCCAAGAGTACTGTGGATTTGGCATATCTTGTCCAAGATTTTGTTTAAGTTAGATAGCTCGTCCTGTTATCCTTAGGGGCAGTTTTATTATTCTGCCGAGAGCTTTTGAATCCGGCGTTGATCGCCGTGCTCTTGAGCTGTTTCCCTTGGTCCGCGCTGGTCCTTGCTGCGTCGCGGTTTCCCGTTCCATCCCTCGACTTGGATGTACTTGGGTGTTGGTATCGCATCTTGCCAGCCAACTATCCTCTCCCGCGCATAAAAGCGGGTCATGAGGCTTGTTAATGCGGCCATTGTTCTTGGCTTTTCTTGGCCGAGGTGTCTGGCGAGCCATTCGTCTCGGACGTTGTGTTTGAAAGCTGCTAAGGCTTGGCGTCCGGACGATCGACTATTTGGTTCTTTTTTTAGTAAGGAATCCGTTCCAAATTTTCGGTGACTCTCCGGGTTGTTGAGTTATGTGACTTAAATCGTTCAGATCCTGAGGTCGGACATAGGTCCCTTGAAAATTTGCCCGAAAAGCATCCTCGAGCTCTTCCCAACTTCCAATGGTGTTTTCGGGGAGGCTTTTAAGCCAATGCCGGGCTGGCCCTTTGAGCTTGAGAGGTAAGTATTTTATGGCGTGGAGGTCATCTCCTCTAGCCATGTGTATGTGGAGGATGTAATCCTCAATCCAGACTCCAGGGCCTGTTGTTCCGTCGTATGCCTCTATGTTTACGGGCTTAAATCCCGCTGGAAATTCATAATCCGGCACCTCATCGGTGAAACATAGGGGTGTGCGGCACCCCGATATTTAGGTGTACCTTGATGTTCGGATACTTGATGTGTTGCATTGCTTACTAGAGCTTGCTTTTTTGGCCCGTAGATAGATCTAACTGGGCCATATTTTTTATGCGAATCCTTGTGCGGATCGCGTGCCGGCTTGTGTGCGGCGCCGTTTGCCGCTCTATGTTTGCCATGGGGTCATCTTTCCGACCGGGTGGCCTCCTTGTTCTTTGATTGCGGGGGCTCTACGGCCTCCTCATCAAACTCGGGCGGTAGTTTTCGCTTCGGGTAGCTCTTTGTTCGGCGACTGTCCCCGTATTTGTCTGCGGTGTTGAGTACTTTGCTCCATCTGATTCTGAGTGCATCTTCCGCTGTTTTGAGCTTCCGCTTCTGCTTTTTCAGGCTGCGCGCAATGGCGACGAGCCTTTTGTGGAGGTTCGTCTGCTCCAACGACTTGTCCGGCGTGAGATCGTCCGGACTGTTATCTTTGTCGGGGACGGGTTGTTTATCCAGGTTGTCCTATTCGGACGGTTGCTCGATAGCATGTTCGTCGTCCGCTGGTTCACCCTGCTCTATGGCTGGGTCTGTATGGCTGCTGTAATTGTCGAGGCGGGACTTTGAGCGGCGCTTACGTCGCCGTTTTGACTGCTTTTCGAGGGAATGATCCCTCGTAGCGTCCCGTTGTTCCTCGTCGTCGCTTCCTTTAGGTGTGTCCACCATGTATACGTCGTGAGATGAGGTGGCTGTCCAGTGCCCTATAGGTGCTGGTTCATGTTTATCTCCTACATCGTCATCCATACCGTCGATGTCTTCGGAGTCAAAGTCGAGCACGTCGCTTAAACTTTCGGCGTTAGCTACGAAGTGGGTGGTGGGTGGGCGTTGAATTTCTTCGTCGTCCGCATCCCAGCCTTGCTGACCATAGTCCGGCCAGGTCTCTCCTGATAAAGAGAGAGACTTTAGTGAATTCAGGATGTCGCCAAAGGGCGAGTGCTGAAAGATGTCCGCGGCAGTGAACTCCATGATCGACGCCCAATCGGATTCGATTGGTAGGGGCGCAGAGGGTTCGGAGTCCGGAGAGGAGTCCGGCACCTTGGAGTCACGAGCTTCGCAAAGGACAGGGTTGGTGTATGGCTCAATCGCCGTAGAGATCGCAGCCCCCGAGGCGGTGTCCAGCCACCCGTCCTCGATCGGCGCAGTCGGCTCCGAGCTAAGGGTCGGAGCGGACACTGGTGCGGCCTCCAGGGCACTGTTCGGCGGCAGAGCTAAATCATGCCCATCGTGACAGTGCGGCGCGCTTGGCTGTGGCTCGAACCCGTCGAAGATCAAGTCTCCGCGGACGTCGGCCGTGTAGTTCAAACTTCCAAATCAGACCTGATGGCGGGCGTAGCTTTCAATCTGCTCCAGATGGCCAAGCTTAATTGGCCCGCAGTGCATAGCCGCCGAATACGAAGATCTGTCCGGGGAGAAAAGTCTCACCCTAGAACGCATCGTTGTTGATGATCAGAGGAGCCATCGGGCCTAAAGATGACGACACAGAGGAACTCTCAATGAAAGCACCAATGTCGGTGTCAAAACTGGCGGATCTCGGGTAGGGGGTCCCGAATCAATGCCTAGGCGGATGGTAACAGGAGACAAGGGACACGATGTTTTACCCAGGTTCGGCCCTCTCGATGGAGGTAAAACCCTACTCCTGCGTGATTAATGTTGATGATATGGGTAGTACAAGAGTAGATCTACCACGAGATCGAGAGGCTAAACCCTAGAAGCTAGCCTATGGTATGATTGTTGTTTGTCCTCACGGACTAAAACCCTCCGGTTTATATAGACACCGGAAAGGGTTAGGGTCACACAGTGTCGGTTACAATGGTAGGAGATCTACATATCCGTATCGCCAAGCTTGCCTTCCACGCCAAGGAAAGTCCCATCCGGACACGGGATGAAGACTTCAATCTTGTATCTTCATAGTCCAGAAGTCCGGCCAAAGGTTATAGTCCGGCCATCCGGACACCCCCTAATCCGGGACTCCCTCACTCTCAAACGAAGTACACCTTGGACTTATTCAAGAAGTTCAATATGCAAGAAAGCAAATGTATGACTACACCCATGCCTACTAGTGGACATCTTGATTTGACCAAAGATGGTGAACCGGTTGATCAAAAGGTTTATCGCTCTATGACTGGTTCATTGTTATATCTATGTGCTTCACGTCCCGATATTATGCTAAGTGTGTGCATGTGTGCACGATATCAAGCCGCTCCTTGATGACCCACAAGTATAGGGGATCTATTGTAGTCCTTTTGATAAGTAAGAGTGTCAAACCCAACGAGGAGCAGAAGGAAATGATAAGCGGTTTTTAGCAAGGTATTCTCTCGCAAATCTTGAAATAAGTGGTAACAGATAGTTTTGTGATAGGATAATTTGTAACGAGCAACAAGTAACAAAAGTAAATAAAGTGCAGCAAAGTGGCCCAATCCTTTTGGTAGCAAAGGACAAGCCTGGACAAACTCTTATAATAATAAAAGCGCTCGCGAGGACACATGGGCAAATCGTCAAGCCAGTTTTCATCACGTTCATATGATTCACGTTCGGTACTTTGATAATTTGATATGTGAGTGGACCGGTGCTTAGGTGCTGTTCTTACTTGAACAAGCATCCCACTTATGATTAACCTCTATTGCAAGCATCCGCAACTACAACAAAAGTATTAAGGTAAACCGAACCATAGCATGAAACATATGGATCCAAATCAGCCTCTTAGGAAGCAACACATAAACTAGGGTTTAAGCTTCTGTTACTCTAGCAACCCATCATCTACTTATTACTTCCCAATGCCTTCCTCTAGGCCCAAATAATGGTGAAGTGTTATGTAGTCGACGTTCACATAACACCACTAGAGGCTAGACAACATACATCTCATCAAAATATCGAACGAATACCAAATTCAAATGACTACAAATAGAAAGACTTCTCCCGAGTCATCTGGAACAAAAGTAAATACTCACAAAGCATATTCATGTTCATAATCAAAGGGGTATTAATATGCGTAAAGGATCTGAACATATGATCTTCCACCAAATATACCAACTAGCATCAACTACAAGGAGTAATCAACACTACTAGCAACCTACTAGTACCAATCCCGGACTTGGAGACAAGAATTGGATACAAGAGATGAACTAGGGTTTTGAGAGGAGATGGTGCTGGTGAAGATGTTGATGGAGATTGCCCTCTCCCGGTGAGAGGAGCGTTGGTGATAATGATGGCAATGCTCTCCCCCTCCCGGAGGGAAGTGTCCCCGGCAGAACAGCCTTGCCGGAGCCCTAGATTGGTTCCGCCAAGGTTCCGCCTCGTGGCGGCGGAGTTTCGTCCCGAAAGGTTGCTTCCTCTTTTTTTCTCGACGAAATACTTCATATAGCAGAAGATGGGCATCGGAGAGCCACCAGGGGGCCCACGACGTAGGGGGGCGCGCCCTAGGAGGGGGGGCGCGCCCCCCACCCTCATGGACAGGGTGTGGGCCCCTGGCCTTCATCTTTGGCAGGTATTTTTCATTATTTATTATAAGATATTCCATGGAGTTTCAGGACTTTTGGAGTTGCGCAGAATAGGTCTCTAATATTTGCTCCTTTTCTAGCCCAGAATTCCGGCATTCTCCCTCCTTATGTAAACCTTGTAAAATAAGAGAGAATAGCCATAAGTATTGTGACATAATGTGAAATAGCAGCCCATAATGCAATAAATATCAACATAAAAGCATGATGCAAAATGGACGATCAACTCCCCCAAGCTTAGACCTCGCTTGTCCTCAAGCGAAAGCCGATAACGATAAATATGTCCCCATGTTTAGAGGTAGAGGTGTCGATAAAAATAAAATACGGACATGAAGGCATCATGATTATTCTCATAACAGCAACATATATAGATATTTTTCATATGATTTCTTATGTTCAAGTAATAATCCATTCACAATACAGAGTACGAATCATAAACTTTATTGAGAACCAACAAACTATAATCTCAGTCATTGAAGCACTTGCAATTTATCATAACATCAGAAAGAGTCTATGTCAGAGCTTAATAGCAAGCCCACATACTCAACTATCATTTAGTCCTTCATAATTACTAGCACTCACGCGATATTTGTGGTTATGGAGTTTTAATCGGACACAGAGAAAGATAGGAGCTTATAGTTTCGCCTCCCAACCTTTTACCTCAAGGGTAATGTCAACAATAATAACTCATGCTCCCCTACATCCAATTAGATATATATATATCAGGTTCTTTCCAACATGCTGGGCTTCCCAAAGGATAAAATGAAAAGGAAAGGTGAAGATCACCATGACTCTTGCATAAGGTAGGAGATAATCATAAAAGATAGGCCCTTCGCAGAGGGAAGCAGAGGTTGCCATGCGCTTTATGGTTGGATGCATAAAATCTCAATGCGAAAGAACGTCACTTTATATTGCCCCTTGTGATATGAACCTTTATTATGCAGTCCGTCGCTTTTATTTCTTCCACATCACAAGATCGTATAAAGCTTATTTCT
Organism: Aegilops bicornis; assembly: GCA_021605145.1. Classification (NCBI taxonomy): domain Eukaryota; kingdom Viridiplantae; phylum Streptophyta; class Magnoliopsida; order Poales; family Poaceae; genus Aegilops; species Aegilops bicornis. The sequence goes on along the minus strand of CM038674.1, from coordinate 12,612,881 downwards.
CCCACACCAATCAATCATACATATTTAGAGCATTTTTTATTGCTTTGCATCGATGACAACTTACTTCAAGTATCTTACTCAATCCATAGGTAGATATGGTGGACTCTCATGGCAAAACTGGTTTAAGGGTTTTTGGAAGCACAAGTAGTATCTCTACTTGGTGCTGAGAATTTGGCTAGCATGAGGGGAAAGGCAAGCTCAACATGTTAGAGGATCCATGACAACATACTTTATCTCAGATACAAGAAAACATAACTCATTACGTTGTCTTCCTTGTCCAACATCAACTCTTTAGCATGTCATATTTTAATGAGTGCTCCCAATCATAAAAGATGTCAATGATAATATATCTATATGTGAAACCTCTCTTTCCTTATTATTTCCTATTAATTGCAACGATGACCAAAACTATGGTTGCCAACTCCCAACAACTTTTACTCATCATACTCTTTCTATGTGAAGTCATTACTCTCAGTAAGATCAATATGAACTTTTTGTTTCTTTTTATATTCTTTTTCTTCTTTTCTTTTATTCACTCAAGATCATCGCAAAGCAATCAAGCCCTTGACTCAACACTAATCTTTATTATATAGCTCACCGACTCGATTACATAGAGAAATCATAAAGAAAAAACTCAAAGCTAAATCATGCCATAAACTTTATTCTACTAGATCAAGATACTACTAATAGGGTCGAACTAAGAAAAACGGTAAAGATAGGAGATGTGGTTGTGATACGATACCGGGGCACCTCCCCCAAGCTTGGCAGTTGCCAAGGGGAGTGCGCATACCCATGTGGTTATGTCTCCTTCTTTGTTGTTGGTGAAACATTCTTGGCAATGATGCCCTTTAGGATGCGATTCTCCTCCTCAAGCTCATTGACTTGCTGCTTGAGATCCATTATTTCCTTGCGAAGCTTTCCTGTAACTGCTAAGGCTCTTTGCACCCAAGGGTGTTGCATAGCTGCGGGAGAACAAGTGGCACTCCTCCTCATATTTTCGTAGGAAAGAAATCTAACATTGGAAGGGATAACCGAGTTTGGAATAGCTGAGCTCTGTAGTTCCCCCATCGCGAACCCATCTCGGAAGCGAGAAGTGACTTCTTGATCCTCCATGGCATCTACTCTCATCAAGTCAGCCTCCATCTCCTCCTATGTTGCTCTGTTTGCCCTTGGTTCCGGTGCCGGATTAGCACTAGTAGAAAAAGGGCCTATTGTCCCGGTTGGTGAGGGCCTTTAGTCCCGGTTCATGAACCGGGACTAAAGGGTCGGTACTAATGCCTCCACCCTTTAGTCCCGGTTCAATCCGAGCCCAGGACTAAAACATGACCACCATTGGAGCTCCACCTTTAGTCCCGGTTGGTAACACCAACCGGGACTAAAGGAAATTTTATGATTGTTTTTTTGAAAAAAAAAATTTGGAAATTTTTTTGAATTTTTTATTTTCAAATTTCTGAATTATTTTAACCTCTAATCTCTAATCACCACCCCTCATCACTGCTCAATTTATCCTCTAATCTCTAATCACCCCTCATCATTCCTAATCATCTAACTTCCTGAACGGTCACCCATCCTCCCACTCCCCCAGCCTGAGCACGCTTAACTTCCGGGTTCTATTCTCCCTCGTTTACAAGTGTGCACTTGTTGTTTTCCGACAATAATGCGATGTCAATCCTATTAACCCTCGTGAATTTTGCTTGAGCATGAAGGGACACATTTCACTGTTTGAGTTTGAAACTATTGTTTTAAAAAACAATAATTATTTAAAAACAATAGTTATGTTGAATAATTAGTTTGACCATTGTTTGACCATAGTTTGACCACAGTTTGACCAGATTTGACCAAAATTCAAAATAACTGAAATAATTATTTAGTAACACTAATATTCTAGAATAATTAGTTTGACCATTTTTTGACCATCGTTTGACCACAGTTTGAAATTTTTTCGATTTTTTCCACTCTAGATCTTAAAAGCCCCGTAACTTTTTTTCTGTTAGATTTTTGAGTATTTTGAACAAATTTGGATGTAACTTTTCGAGTAGATGATTTTTCATATAAAAAACTTTTTCATCCGAGTTAGTATGCAAAAGTTATGCCATTTTTACAAATTCTCGAGAGATTTTGCAAATAAAGTCGAAATTCATATTTGCAAATTTTCCCAACAACTAAACCACATATCACATGGGAAACTTATTTTCTTTTATTTTTTTGACATTTTCATCATTTTCTTTTAATTTTTTTAAAAATGAAAAGGCGATCGGGGGGGTAGAGTTTGAAAATGGGACCTTTAGTACCGGTTCGTGCCATGAACCGGCACTAATGCCTCAAACCCCATTAGTCCCTGGTGGCACGAACCGGGACTAAAGTTCTAACAATTTAGTCCCGGTTTGTGACACGAACCGGGACTATTGGGCATTGCACCCTTTAGTTCCGTTTCGTGGCACCAACCGGTACTAAAAGGTCCAGACGAACCGGAACAAATGGCCCACGTGGGCCTCGGGCGCATTTAATCGACGAATGCCCCCATTAGTCCCGGTTCTAGACTGAACCGGGACTAATGGGCTAAACCGGGGTGGACGAAAGCCCTCTTTTCTACTAGTGTAGGTACCCGGCTCTCCCCGACTGACTCTTGAGAAGACATCTTGCTCTAATCTGCAGCAGCAAGAGCTTGAAACAAAAACAGAGGATATTTGCGTGATACGGTGTTCAAAACCTTCGGGATTATATACACGCTTTTGTATCCTTTTGTCATGCCATCTTTTATCTTTTTCTTTAAACAACTTGGCATTTTCATAAGCTTGGGTTCTCCATTCATCAAGTGAGCTAATATCAAATAACCTCTTCTCACCAGCAAGTTTGAAATCATAGTTGAGCTCTTTAATGGCCCAATAAGCCTTATGCTCTAGTTCGAGAGGTAAGTGACATGCTTTTCCATAGACCATTTTATACGGAGACATACCCATAGGATTTTTATATGCAGTTCTATATATGCCCATAATGCATCATCAAGTTTCTTAGACCAATTCTTTCTAGACCTATTGACCGTCTTTTGCAAAATTAATTTGAGCTCTCTATTGCTCAATTCTACTTGACCACTAGACTATGGGTGATAAGGAGATGCAATTCTATGATTAACATCATATTTAGCAAGCATTTTACGGAAAGCACCATGAATGAAATGTGAACCACCATCAGTCATTAAATATCTAGGGACTCCAAACCTCGGAAAAATAACTTCTTTAAGCATTTTAATAGAGGTGTTATAATCAGCACTACTAGTTGGAATAGCTTCTACCCACTTAGTAACGTAATCAACAGCAACTAAAATATGTGTATATCCATTAGAGGCAGGAAAATGTCCCATATAATAAAGCCCCAAACATCAAATGGTTCAATAACAAGTGAATAATTCATAGGCATTTCTTGACGTCTACTAATATTACCAATTCTTTGACATTCATCACAAGACAAGACAAACTTACGGGCATCCTTGAAGAGAGTAGGCTAATAAAACCGGATTGCAATACCTTATGTGCGCTCTATCTCGATGTGGTGTCCTCCGTATGCTTCGGAGTGACACTTGCGTAGGATCTGTTCCTGTTCATGCTCGTGTACACAACGCCTAATAACACCATCTACTCCTTCTTTATAAAGATGTGGGTCATCCCAAAAGTAATGTCTCAAATCATAGAAAAACTTTTTCTTTTGCTGATATGTGAAACTAGGTGGTATAAATTTAGCAAAAATGTAATTAGCATAATCAGCATACCAAGGGGTACTACGAGAAGTATTTATGACATTTAACTGCTCATCAGGAAAGCTGTCATCAATAGGTAGTGGGTCATCAAGAACATTTTCTAACCTAGACAAGTTGTTCAGCAACGGGTTCTCAGCTCCCTTTCTATCAACAATGTGCAAATCAAATTCTTGTAGCAATAGAACCCATCTAATAAGTCTAGGTTTAGCATCTTTCTTTTCCATAAGATATTTAATAGCTGCATGATCAGTGTGAATAGTTACTTTAGAATCGACAATATAAGGCCTGAACTTATCACAAGCAAATACAACTGCTAAGAACTCCTTTTCAGTAGTAGCATAGTTTCTTTGAGCATTGTCTAGAGTATTACTAGCATAATGGATAACGTTTAATTTCTTATCAACTCTTTGCCCTAGAATAGCACCAACGGCATAATCACTAGCATCACACATAATTTCAAAGGGTAAATTCCAATCAGTGGCTGAACAATTGCGCGAGATCAATGCTTTCTTAAGTATTTCAAATGCTTCTACACAATCGTCATCAAAGACAAATGGTATATCTTTTGTAATAAATTAGTCGAGGTCGAGAAATTTTGAGAAGTCCTTAATGAACCTCCTATAAAATCCGCGTGACCAAGGAAACTTCTTATACCTTTGATGTCCTTGGGACATGGCATCTTTTCAATAGCATCAACCTTGGCTTTATCAACTTCAATACCTCTTTCGTAAACTTTATGCCCCAAGACAATACCTTCATTAACCATAAAGTGGCACTTTCCCAATTCAAGACAAGATTAGTTTCTTCACATCTCTGCAAAACTCGATCAAGATTGCTCAAGCAATCATCAAAAGACGATCCATAGAAGGAAAAATCGTCCATGAAAACCTCACAAATCTTTTCACAAAAGTCAGAGAATATAGCCATCATGCATCTTTGAAAGGTAGCAGGTGCATTACATAAACCAAAAGGCATATGTCTATAAGCAAAAGTACCAAAAGGGCATGTAAAAGTAGTCTTTGATTGATCCTTAGCCGACACGGTATTTGAGAGAAACCAGAATAACCATCTAGAAAGCGATAATGTGTATGTTTGCATAATCTTTCTGGCATTTGATCAATAAAAGGTAAGGGGTAATGATCTTTCTTAGTAGCTTTATTTAATTTGTGGAAATCAATTACCATCCTATAACCTGTAATAATTCTTTGCGGGATCAATTCATCTTTATCATGAGGAACAACAGCGATACCTCCCTTCTTAGGGACACAATGAACAGGACTTACCCACTGACTATCAGCAACGGGATAAATTATACCTGCCTCCAGAAGCTTTAGTATTTTTTTCTTACCACTTCTTTCATTTTAGGATTTGAGGACCACGAACTGGTTTGGCATCTGCTTCCAAATTTATTTTATGTTGACATAGAGTGGGACTAATGCCCTTAAGATCATCAAGAGTATATCCAATAGCAGCTCAGTGCTTCTTCAGAGTTTTCAATAATCTCTCTTCTTCATGCTCTGAAAGGTTAGCACTAATAATAACAGGATATATTTTCCTTTTATCAAGATAAGCATATTTAAGATTATCAGGTAACGGTTTAAGCTCAAACACAGGATCACCCTTAGGTGGAGGAGGATCCCCTAGGATTTCAACAGGCAAATTATGTTGCAGAATAGGTTCCTGTTTAAAGAATACTTCATCTATTTCCCTTCTTTCATTCATAAACATATCATTTTCATGGTCTAGCAAATAATGTTCTAGAGGATCACTAGGAGGTACGGCAATAGAAGCAAGACCAAAGATTTCATGCTTACTAGGAAATTCTTCTTCACGGTGTTGTTTACTAAATTTATAGAAGTTAAACTCATGAATCATATCATCCAAGCCAATGGTAACAATATTCTTTTCGCAGTCTATCTTAGCATTAACAGTGTTTAAGAAGGGTCTACCAAATATAATGGGACAAAAGCTATCTTGTGGGGAACCAAGAACAAGAAAATCAGCAGGATATTTAGTTTTCCCACACAAGACTTCAACATCTCTAACAATCCCAATGGGTGAAATAGTATCTCTATTGGAAAGCTTAATTGTAACATCAATTTCTTCTAACTCAATAGGTGCAATATCATGCACAATTTCTTTGTATAAATCAATGGGTATTGCACTAGCGCTAGCACCCATGTCACATAAGACATGATAACAATGATCTCCTATTTTACTTGAGAAATAACTTGAGCACGCCTACCACAGGTCTATGTTTATCTTTAGCACAAGGTTTAGCAATTCTAGCGGTTTCACCGCAGAACTGAATAACATGTCCATCGATATTATCAGACAAGAGATCTTTAACCACAGCAATATTAGGTTTTACTTTGACTTGCTCAGGAGGTGTATAAGTTCTAATATTGCTTTTACGAACCACAGTTGAAGCTTTAGCATGATCCTTTATTCTAACAGGGAAGTGTATAAGTTCTAATATTACTTTGACTTGCTCAGGAGGTGTATAAGAGATCTTTAACCATAGCACTTTTTATATTATTTTTGGGACTAACATATTGATCCAGTGCCCAGTGCCAATTCCTGTCTATTGCATGTTTTTTGTGTCGCAGAAACCCAATATCAAACGGAGTCCAAACGGGATAAAAACGGACGGAGATTTTTTTTGGAATATTTATGATTTTTGGGAAGTAAAATCAACGTGAAACGGTGTCCGGGGTAGCCATGAGACAGGGGGAGCGCCTCCCCATCGGGCGCGCCTGGACTCTCGTGGGTCACCCAGTAAGGCGGTTGACGCTCTTCTTTTGGCGCAAGAAAGCTAATTTTATGAGAAAGATCTGGGCGAAGATTCACCCCAATCGGAGTTACGGATCTCCGGATATAAAAGAAACGGTGAAGGGGCGTAATCTAAGAACGCGTAAAAGCAGAGATAGATCCAATCTCGAGGGGTTTCGCCCTCCCATGCCATGGGAGCCAAGGACCAGAGGGGAAACCCTTCTCCCATCTAGGGAGAAGGTCAAGGAAGAAGAAGAAGAAGGGGGGCTCTCTCCCACTTGCTTCCGGTGGCGCCGGAACGCCGCCGGGGGCCATCATCATCACCGCGATCTTCACCAACACCTCTGCCATCATCATCATGATGTGTTGCCATCCTATGATGTCTGAGTAGATTTTTGTTGTCCTATCGGTGATTGGTTTGAGTTGCATGTTTTACTATTGGTGCTGTCCTATGGTGCCCTCCGTGTCGCGCGAGCGTGAGGGATTCCCACTGTAGGGTGTTGCAATGCGTTCATGATTCGCTTATAGTGGGTTGCGTGAGTGACTGAAACACAAACCCGAGTAAGGGGATTGTTGCGTATGGGATAAAGGGGACTTGATACTTTAATGCTATGGTTGGGTTTTACCTTAATGAATCTTTAGTATTTGCGGATGCTTGCTAGAGTTCCAATCATAAGTGCATATGATCCAAGAAGAGAAAGTATGTTAGCTTATGCCTCTCCCTCAAATAGAATTGCAATAGTAACCGGTCTAGTAACGTAGTCAATTGCTTAGGGACAATTTCACAACTCCTATCACCACTTTTCCACACTCGCTATATTTACTTTATTGCATCTTTATCTAAACAGCCCCTACTTTTTATTTACGTGTTCTTTATTATCTTGCAAACCTATCCAACAACACCTACAAAGTACTTCTAGTTTCATACTTGTTCTAGGTAAAGCGAGCGTCAAGCGCAAGCGTGAGAGTCGTATCGATGGCCTATAGGACTTGAGAGAGTATTTTTTCTACCTTTAGCTCCTCGTTGGGTTCGACACTCTTACTTATCGAAAGAGGCTAAAACTATCCCGTATACTTGCGGGTCATCAAGACCTTTTTCCGCGCCGCTGTCTTGAGTCATAGCGTGGGGTGAATATTCTCGTGTGTGCTTGTTTGCTTTATCACTAAGTAATTTTTATTTGTTGTTCTAAGTTGTTCTCTATCTTTAGCTACAAGGATCCGGGTCTATTGCAACAAAATTGTTGGTCGCAATAGATGTTGATTTGTAGCTATAAGTACCTATTGCCACGAAACAACATTCGTTGGCAGCCGTTGCGACTGGACGCATGGTAATAGGTTATTGCCACAAAAAAGCAACTGTGGCAATAAAGTGTGCTATTGCAACAGCCATGTGGGAAGTCGCCACATGTCTTCCCGTGGCAACACTCATCTGATGCTACAATTTTCTTTGTGGAGATAGCTTTAATGCAACATGTAATGAATCATGGCGACTGATAACTCGTGGCGATAGACATTTGTTGCAACAACCTATGCCAATGACGCTCATTTCGTGGTGCATATTGTTTCGTGGCAATAGTCAATTGTGGCAATAAACTATGGCAACAATCCTTGTTTTTGTGGCATTAGGCATTTTACCACGAACCGCTACACTTGTGGCATTAAGTTATGACAACAAATATTCCAGTCATCGTAATAGGAAATTGCAACATACTAGTTTGTGCGGTGATAAATAGGTATCACAACGAGTGAAATGTTTGTGGAGAAAAATTATTGCGACAATTTAAATTTTCGTGATGCTAACATGTGGCAACGAAAAGTGGGTTGTGGCAATAGCCTTTTGCAACCTAATAAAAAAAATAAAGGCATTCAGTTACAATATTCAAAACCATACGTACAATATGTAGATTCATAAAATTCATAATTCTCATAGCAAATATTCAGCAAATGAAACTCAAATGTAATTTAGGCATCCTAATTAAGTGCCAAGACTAAATTGTCCGTGATCTAGAGTCTAGTCGAGCTAGTTCTTTGGATCCTGCAATCAAGGAAAAAAATAGTGTCGTCAAACTAGTCCAGTCGAGCTAATTAATGAGTCCAACATAACAAACGTCATACAATTATTCCAGCCCCATTGTTAAAAAGAAGTGTCGTCAAACTAACCTGAGTGACAAGCATGTAACCGAGGGATCAGAACAGTTTTACAAGTGTAAATGTCTAAACCATAAGCACAAGTACATGTACTAAAATCTTCCACTATTGATTTAAGTTGTGGCTCTATCTCTAGTTTCAGTTAAGTTCATGTCCCTAGCTAGCACATATTCATTTTTTAAGTTGTGACTCGATGCAGCAACAATGCATGGTGAACGAGAAGAAGCAGCTAGCTAATTATGAAGGCCAATGACATGCTCACTTGAAAGTGGACCATGAGTTCCAGTTTCTTTGTTTTTAACATCTTTAGACGTGCTTTGTCCTAAAAATGGAAAGAACAATTATAGGTGCAGCATCAATATAACCAAAAGTCAGTGTACTCACGTAAACATCCTGGGACTCGGTGTCAGACCATGTTCCATTCTTCGTGTGGGTGAGTTCCCACAGAGCAATACAATCTGGCTCCTCTCCAGTTTTCAAGTTTCTCTGCAAGTAATATAGCAATGAGATGCTTAAAACATGAAATCCTAGTTAGTAGCGAGGCATCATATTTAGTTAGACTCATACCTTCTCGAAACTTAGTTGCGAGTAAGATTTCGATCCAAATATGTGTCTTGTCTTCTGTTTCTTATGACTACCAGTGTTCTTTTGGCTGCGGTCCTATCAATTCATTGAAACCAAATATAACCAGACAGAAAAGCAATTTCATCTTAACACGTAGTAGCCAAAGAGAGATCTTAGAGATAACCTGAAATTTTGAACCAGTGCCAAAGTACTCAATCATCCATTCCCACTCTTCTAGTTGTAAATCTTCCAGCAGATAAGCCAATGTAGCTGCATCTGTTTTGTATGCCTTGTAAGTGGAGCTTAGAGTTGGTCGCCAGCCTCTATACCGCTCTTCCGCACTTTTGAGAACTTTTTCTTCAGTTTCTGGTGTATCTTCCAGGTTCAGCATACAACAAATGAATATACATAAGCAGTGCATTATCAATGGTAAAATAAGATAACACATGTGAAAAAGGTTGTATGCACTATGATATCAGCAACAATGAATCAATGGATCGTAGGGTGAATGTCCGACCATGTCCTCACTCCAATGATCAGTCTTGAAGGTTTAGCAATTTAACCCATATCGGGATTTTATGCATTATAACAAATGCTAGAGACAGCTTAAATGACATAAACAATTTACTAGATTTGGGTTGTCCACGTTGGTTTGTGTATGTTGTTATACTTTCCATCCTTGTTAAGACAACAGAGCCTTTCCTTCCTGCACACAAAATCAATCAAGGGACTTAGCATTAACGAAGCATTGATGTTGTGCACCATTCAGATAGGTGAGTATGAAGTAAGGATGTTGTGTACCATGAGCATCCTCCGTAGAATTCATCATTGTTCCCTGGTGTAGGTAATATCAGAATTTGAGTCAATTTAAGAAGAAACGCAATACGTAAAGCAGGCATAAAATCAAATCAGTTTAACAAAAAATTAAGAAAAAAGGCAAAAAAAACTACATAGGGAACATGCAACGAAATAACTACAAGGCCCCATCTCACGCACGTCTCCTCCTCTCTTCTCTATGTTCTCTTTCTCTTCTGGAGCAGATCCATTTATCTCTGCATGATACAATCGCACCACCAAAGGTCATGATTGTACCACAATGGGTCAATTCCTTCTCACTTTTCTCTCAAGTTTCTCACATCTCTCCTCTGCTTCTTTGAGTCCAATTGTTTTGGGTGAACAATTCTTCAGTTAACCTCCACAGTACACAACTTGTTTCTATCGATGGCGGGCCAATAATTAAAACCATTGTTTTGATTTAAAATTGTCCATTAAGGCGAATATGCAGAACAGAATCATACATACACATATTAACGGAAAACACATCTATGGAGTAGATGGAACTTTATCTAATCCTCATGACACGGAGTTCAATTCAGCCTAGGCAATCTAACGAAAACTACAGAGAGATGCCGGTTCAGGTGCGAGGAACTTGGAGGGTAATACAAGTTGCAGCCTAATTGGATGCCAATTGAAGCAGGAGAGTAAGAAATACAAAAATGCTTCAAAATTTTAATTCATCAGCCTACACTATTATTGTCCTATAGTGGCATCACAGAAATCAAGAAGCGGTACCTTTCAACATCAAGAACACGGCTTCGGCGATGGTCATGATCATCGAAACGGTCACAGTGCTCCCTTATTTCACTCCTCTCACGGTGCTCACGATGGTGGCGATCACTGGCCCTGTCCCGATCACCGCAGTCATGGTTACACAGACACTCTCCCTGTCCCGGTGCCACACCCTGTCTTCCCCACGGCGCATGTAGCGACCTCTGTCCTTGTCATCATCGCGTCCTCTACCCTTGTTTTTGGAACTCGAGGACCTTTCCTTGTGAGGATGTGCATCCTTCTGAAAAGGAAATGAATCCCATTGTTAGATCAAATTAAAAAAAATCAGGTCCTAGCATGATACAAATACTTGCTACTTAGAACCATCAAGCGACTCACATCATGCAAAATTAACAAAACCTCTGTTACACTTTCACACAAGAGAAGGTACTACATGATCATAAACAAAAAGCTCAACCCACAGTATATGCTCCTGAACTTCGAATCACATCACAAGCCAATGCATCTAAAGTATTGAAACTTACTTTAAAAAAACCCGAATTTAGTTTTCAAGGGCGCAGTGTGGAACTGAATACAAGGCCCAGCAAAAATTTGGGGGCCGAAACTTGAATCCAAGACTCACAACTGAAGGCGGCGCAGGAAGCTAAGAACCTAGCTATTACGAACTAATCCTATCGGAAAAAACCCCGCGTCAAGAGATCAATGACGCTGCATATACCCCAGCACAACCTCATTACCCCACTGCATCTGTATATGATTTCCTTTCCAGGGGAGCGGAACTAGCTAAAAGCACAATCCAGAGTAGCACCGACTTGGGCCGAAACTGAAATCCGACCAGCCTCGAAGTAATTAGAGCCGACCTTATCCAAAATTCCCCAAATCGAAGCGAGCCAGCCGGCCCATCCCCCACTTGCACGCTTCGGCGAAACCCCCCACCCCAAGCGCGAAAAATAATAGATGGTAAAGCTAGCCATGATGATCCAGCAAGCGGGCGTCGCTGCTGCGCTTTGCCGGCAGGAACCTTTTCTTTTGTATCAAAAAGTATTAGAGAGATCAGAGATAAAAAAATGAATTAACAACTTATTCACTAGATCTTCTAAAACGACTTATTCATTATATGTTCGCCAAATAAAGCCTTTCACTGTTTGAGTGCTATGTTGATATGTTGTCACAGCCTAGATCTTGTAGTAATTGATACAAATGCCACATATTTTCAAATTATTGCAGAGTGATGGTGTTTTCAAGTATAAGTGTGAACCAGAACGCATGCATGTTGATGCAATGAGGAATCAAACAGAACTCTTAATTAATAATAGCAATACAGAGAATTTCACATGAGAAATTATAAACTTAGGAGTATAATAATTATAACCCATTTAACGCAACTGTAACTGAAGAACTCATTCTATAGTATAGAAATAAAATGCTAATTACTTATTCTATTATGATAAGAGAAACAGAACATGATCCTAACTATGAGCGCATATCATGGATTCAATGATCTCTGGAAAGATTGTTGAGCGTCTGGGCAAAATGCACCTCCCAGATTACAATGACTCATATGAAACTGTAAATTCATAATTAAAGGGCACAGCCTTTTGGCATGTGCATAAGTAAACTGTAGTTTACCTGCTGCCGGCCGATTGCGACAACGATAATGGGTTGGAACACGCCTTCAACCCTCGCGGTGGTGCTGGGCATCTGCCGTTCGAACCGAGTGGGTGGAACACGCCGCCGCCGCCGCCGCCACCGCCACGGACTTGACGCAGCATGCGCGGCACGTTCACGGCAAGCTGCAGAACTTGAGGGCTCACGTTCGCCGCCGATCTCACGCCTCAGCCGGCCGGCGAGCCGTACCCATTCGCCGCGCCTCTCACCCTCTCCTCCTGCCGCCAGTGAGGAGGTCCCGTGCCTCCGCCGGCCGGCGAGCCACGCCTCTCTCCTCTCCTCCTCCCGTTCCTCTCTGCGGCCATTCACTGCGGTTCGGCAATTGGCCCAACGCTGCAGGCCACGCGTGAAGGGGAGACGCGCCAGTCCAGGGAGGCGTGAATGGCGGCGCGGGTAGGGCGGCAGGGGCAGGCGAACGGCGGCGCGGGCGTGAGATTTGTTTTGGCTTTTCTGTTGTGGGGAGATGGGGAGATGAGGCAGATTTTTTTTTGACATGGGAAGTTTTGCGCCGCGAGTCGCGGCCGCTTTTCTCTGCCGGTAGAGCGTTTTCCGCTCCAGGTAATTGCTATGCGCACATTTGACTCAGGATTAGTATAATCTAGACGGTTAGATTTAGCGAACCAACCTGTGGTTGAGATGGTTAGGTGGATAGTGGTATCCCTAACCCACCGCGCTCAAATCCTGCCGTGATTTATTCCCTGACGATTTATTTCTGCGATTTCCGACGCGTTCATTCAGGGAGGAGACGTTACGATGACGAGGTGCCTATGGCGATTTCATAAATTTCAAGATGATATGTCTCGCCTTCGGAGTCTTTCATAGGGGTAGGGTGTGCGTGTGTGCCTTCATAGGGATGAGTATATGCGCGTAGAATGTTCAGGTGTTTAATAGTAGTATAGATGAAATAAATTAGAAAAATGCTATTTCAAAGCAATATGAGATAAATATGCTGCTAAATCGTCTCACGCCCGCCATCTTCCCTCTGAACTAGATCGGGAGATTCCCGATGAAATTGTCTCACGCCCGTCATCTTCCCTAAGTCCGGCGGTAGACGGCGTGCGGGAAGCTCGCATCCATGCCCGTGGAGAGGCTCGATCTAGCGGGCGAAGGTTGGGAAGAGGGACAACGGAACTGCTTGGTCGGCACCGAGGATGGAGGAAGCGGGCGACGGGAGCCATGGCCGACCAGTGGCGTGCAAGGTCAGAGGGGCGGCTCGCTGGCCGGGGCTTGCCGCCCGGGTCAGGACAGCATGAGCTGCAACCTGGTAGGGGTGGCCGTCTCGCGGAAGTAGGGGCCGCGACCGGTGCTAGCGTGTTGTCGCCAGAGGACCCGGTTGTAGGTACAACTAGATTTGCACTACAATTTCGAAAATCATTTCAGAAAGCAGCAAAAACTTGGCCATTTTTAAACTACAACTCACAGAAACCTCATGTGGCGCTTACTTTTAAACTACTAGGTTATACTCTTGCCTTGGAACACATGAACAAATGGGATGGGTTGATGAGACGGTCGATCTATGTTAGTCTCGATCTCACATTTTGATCTTGAGATGGGGTGATCTCAACATCTTTCATCTTACCGGACAATCCATGGAGGGTTCCTCCGCGCTAGAGTAGTCCAACATAATCATGTCATTTTTGTTTCAATGAAAACCATAAAGATTCAACTGTGTAAATTAACAACCAAACCAATTTTGTTTTGAGATATTTTGTGTTAGGAACGTGTTGTTTCATCATGGAATTACAATTGTGTATCTTTGTTTACTCCCTTGTTGCCACGACAAAATTGAAACTTGGATATATGTCAAATATTTGTGCCCTGGCCCGTTAGATCCGTCCTGCATCGGATCCACGCACGAGGGGGCGGAGGAGCCCTGCCGCCGCCGCTGCTGGCTAGGCTTCACCCAGTCACGCCCTCTGGCAGCGACAGGGAGGGAAGGAGCGGATGACATGTTGAAAGAGCGGACGACAGGGCGCTGGGAGGCGTCTAGGGTGCATGTATATCACAACCGATGGGATAGCCTAGTGGTTTGCGTTCCCTTTCGTACGCAGAGATCATCAGATCGATCCTGTCAGCTGCACTTTTTTTCTGAGTTTGATGAAAAGAAATACAAAAGTATATAGCTATGACCCCAGCGAGGCGGCAGGCTGCCCGATGTCCGACAAGGTGGGCGTCCATCCTCATAACTCATAAGCCATCCGAGCCGCAGCAGAGGCAGAGAGCAAAGTAAAGGTAATTGCTTGATGTTCATGCCACAGTAGCGGAGCTTAGTGTACTTCTGGGGTCTGTGGCCCCCAACTTTGTACCATTTTGTGAAGAAAATGTTAAGTAGAGGGCCTAGCTGGAAGGAAATTAGTATTTTGCCCCAATAAATGTGCATAGGGGGTGGCAGCTTCGGGTGCCGCGGTGGAGGCGAGCGGCGGGCGGCTTCTCCGCCGCAAGTGCCGGAACGATGATGAGGCCGGTGGCTTCGGGTGCCGCGGTGGAGGCGACACGCGTGGCGGCGGCTTCTCCGCCTGCAAGCACCGGAATGATGGCGAGGCCGATGGCTCTAGCCTCCGTCCTCCCGTGTCGGACAAGCAACGGGAGGTGCGCGCGTAGGTGCAGTGCCAAGTCTCGCAGGGCCAGATCCAAGTCTCGTGCGTGGAGGACCTTGCGGCGCTACGACCGGCTGTTCGACCCAGCCATCCAGCGGCAGCGCACGGCGGAGCAGGCGTGGTGGGCAGCAAGGACCGCCGCCGACGCCGGAGATGCGATTGTGGCTGCGCAGCTGCGAGCGCTATGGGCGGAGTAACAACTCCAAACCCGGCTCTCTGGCGATCTCATCCACATACGCAACACGGATGGAAGCTGCCACCGGCCGAGGTCATCTCCAGCGACTCCGAAGACGAGGGTGACGACAACGACTCTCGCGACAACAAGTTTAAGCTAGTTTAATCTAGTTTGTGCATACCAAGCTTTTAAATATCGGCCGTATCGGCCGCAATATCGGTTTTGGCCGCCCATCGGTACAAAGTTGTGATATCGTTTTGAAAATTGGGGGATCGCTATTTGTCGCGTTCAGCGACTCGAGCGCTCCGACCGCCGAAGCCACCAAGCATATGGGCCGGTCCACGTGCGCTGGTAAGCCGCGCATGTTTCCTGTTTCGTTTTTTTTCACGTACTTTTCTTTTTTTGCTTTCTTTTTTACTTTTTTTATACTTTCAAATACTCTAAATACATATATTACAAAAACACTCTCCCAAAAACACATTTGAAAAAAATGTTGAACAGGGATTTAAAAAATCTTGAATAAGAATTTAAAAAATGTTGAGCAAGTATTTAAAAATGCTGAATAGAAATTTGAAAAAAATGTTGAACATGTATTTGAAAAAATGTTGAATAAGTACTGAAAATGTATATGAAAAGTGTTGAACAAGTATTTAAAAATGTTGAACGAGTATTTGGAAAATGTTGAACAAATATTTCAAAAATGTAGAACAAGTATTTCAAAAGATGTTGATTGTGTTTATAAAAAATGTTGAACAATTATTTGAAAAATTCAGAACAAGTACTTGAAATATGCAGAACAAGTATTTGAAAATATGTTGAACAAAGTATTTGAAAAAAATGTTGAACAAGTATTGGAAAAAATGTTGAACAAGTATTCGACAAATGTTGAAGATGTATATAAAAGATGTCGAACAAGTATTTGAAAAATGTTGACCCTGCATATAAGAATGTAGAATGAAAACCAAAAAAGAAATAAAAAATAAATAAAAAGGGAAATGAAAAATTCCGGAGAAGAAGAAAGAAAACGAAAACGAAAAAAGGAAAAAAGGAGAAGAAAAAAGAAAATAAAAATAAAAAAAATAGAGAAAACCTGTGACCACTAAGTTGACGTGCGTGGAGTAGCTAGTCGCGCAGGTCGTCACCCTGGAGTCCAAGGTTCGATCTCGCTTGGCGCTCTCTTTTATTCCGTGTTTTTTCAACAATTCCTACGTCAAAATGGGCCGGCCCATCACTATTCCCTCGACGCGATTCCAACCCCACACCGATCGCTGAATGCGTGAAACTTGCGTTTGTCAACTTACCGGCTGCAATATCGCTGGTCAGCCCGCAATTTTGGGCCGATACATGTTCGACCGATATGAACAATATGTGAAAAGGGCTCAATTTACATAAACTGGGTGAGCCCAGCCCACAAACGTGCACAAGCCTGCCTAGTACTAGTAGACCTAGGTCTTTTTCTTGGCGTACTTGTACACAGTAGCAGTTGCTGCGATCTCCTCTGGTGGCCGCCGCCTGCGACGGCGGACGGGTGACTACACGGCTTCTCCATTGCTCTTCGGTAGGAAACCTACTCCATCCTTGGATCCTTTAGCGTTTGTCATATGTGACGGCGCAACCTTCTCCGACAAGCTGCAACTGCAAACCACAAAAGTTTGAGGCAAGTACGTGATGGTCGGCGACCGTCGTCTCGCTCCCCGGCGGCGCTCCTCGTCTCTCTTCCCAGTGGCAGCCCTCGTCTCCCTCCCCAGCTGTGGACACAGAGTCACAGACACACACGAGGTAGTTCAGTTTCTACTACTGTCTACTAGGCACAGACGAAGCAGAGGAAAAACAGAGTACTTTCAGTTTTTGAGGGAGAGAGACAGCCATGCAGTTGATGGACGATTCTTCAAGTGATGATGGAGAGAATGAGGACAATTTCCTTGACGATGACTAAAATCTACAATGAAGCGACTGGATCAATATTTACTATTATGATTTATGCCCACACACACTTATTGAATATGTTTGAACTATTTACTCGTGATGCACTTGAACTGGATATGGAATTTATTTGTTTCATCCTATGCTTTTTTCTTACTGTTTTGGTTATGCTGATATGAACTTACAATTACATGCCTGAGAACCGATTTTTCGTATATGTGGATTCGGCATGCATGATGTGTGTTCTTTTATCTCCATGGTTTATTCCATATTCAATTAAAGATGCATGGCAACTATAACACTATAGATAGAAAATTATAGACCAACTTTAATTTCCGATATTACTACATATCATTCGATATATCACCCGATATCCGATATCCAATATGTCAAAGGCAATCCGATACGAACCCGATATCCACAATTTTGAACCTTGTTACAACCGTGTTACAGCCTTGTTACAATTTTGAACCTTGTTACAGCCTTCCCAAGTTGCAATCAAATGAATAACCAAATAAGTATCCATACTCACAGAATTTGTTCAGAGTTTAGCGAACCATATGATTCAGCCTTTTTAAATCAACTTGATGACACAAACCACTAAATGGACAAGAGACACTAGTCATCGGTGACTGGATTCTTGATTGGGCCAGGTACCAGATATTTACATGAGACCCCACTACGTTCACCAACATTTGCACAGCCCATTGGTCTAAACCATCTGCAACACTGAGGACGAGCGTTCAAATCCCTGCACACGTGAAACCCTCCACATTTTTTGAGTTATTGCACGATGGCCGGCCCCACTTGTCATCGCCCCTGGAGGTCATCATGGAAGCCACCCGCGCCAGTCAGCCCCAGCGAGGCCACGGGCCCTGGTCACGGATGCACTGAAGTCCCTCGAGATTCAGCTCAAGATCTGGATGTGGCAATTTTCACACCAGGGCCCCTCTATTTTCGGTTTCCATCTGACAAGTCCCTGTTTTTGCAGAAAACACCCTAGTTTTAAAATGGCAACAAGTTGGCCATTTCAAATCCAAATTTAACAAATTAAATATATATTCCTATCAAGAAAGTGTGTTCTATCCGTTTATAAATTTTCCATTGTTTTGGTTAATTGAAATTGGTGCAATTAAAATATACTTTACTTACTCCTTAAAGCTTGCAAAAATCATAACTTAATATCTATAGATTCCAATAATATATTTTTCAATTGTTTTACTTGTAACTAATGCAACGTCACATTGATGTTGCAATATATTTCCGAATATTACCACAAATAGTTATTCTGTTGAGATACCTAGTCTCTATTAGAACAAAACGGATGCTTCGCGCAACGGAATTTGTTTGTCGCAATATCGCTACCATATTGCAACACCGATGCAGTTTGTTGCAATAGTTAGCCACTTTTTTGCAACAATATTTGTAACTAATGCAACATCATGCCGATGTTGCAATATCTTTCTGAATATTGCCACGAATAGTTATTCTGTTGAAATACCTAGTCCCTATTACAACAAAATATCTGCCCTCGCGCAACGAAATTTATTTGTCGCAATACTGCTACCTTATTGCTACGATGATACAGTTTGTTGCAATATGAGGCCTGTATTGCAACGAAGTTAGTATTTATCGCGACGAAACTAAGTTATGCCAATATGTGCGGCCTATTACCACAAATGGAGAATTTGTGGTAATATTGCCTTTTATTGCAACAAAACGTAGTTGTAGCAATAAATTTCGTTGTAATAGACCGGAATCCTTGTAGTGATGGATATGGAACGCAAAATACCAAAAAAATTAGGTGTACTTGCTACTCATGGAGATGGGGTAACTCCTAAAACCCTCGATTCTCATTATGCGAAAGATATTATGTACTATTTTGATAATCCTGAGAAAACCCCATTCAACTTTATAATGGGATATACGTTGGATCAATGTGAATAATTTAGGGATTATCGCTCGACACAAAAAGGGAAACTATAATGGGATTAATTTATTATGTTGCGTTGGTATGCCTGGAATCTATGCTTGAGATATGATATTACTTGTTGCTCTAGGATGGAGGCTCCACACCTTCCCTTTTCATGCAAATTTAATGATAATGAAACCTTAGCTTCTTATGCTAATGGTATATGTGATTACTATGATGTGGAACAAATAGAAGAATTTGTTGCTTTTAAGGCTGCTTATGAAATTGAATCTTTGTTTGAAAAGTATGAAGCTTTAGATGATGATGCTTATAGGCCTGAAATTCTTGCTATACTTAGGTATTGCTATGAAAATTATGAATACAATTACTATATTAATGCATTTATTGAGAAAGTCTCCGCTGTCCAAGAAGAGACTAATATTTTGCAGGAAGCTATGGAAGAAGAAATTGAAGAAACAAGTGAGCTCATTGGATGAAAAAGATGATGGGGAGAGCGAAGAACAAAAGGAGGAAGAGCGGATTAGCTACCCGTGCCCACCTTCTAATTAGAGTAACCCTCCAACTCATATATTATTTGATTCCCCTCCGTGCTTACCGAAGGATGATTGCTATGATGATTGCTATGATCCCTTGAATTTGTTTGAAATATCCCTTTTTGATGATGCTTGCTATGCTTGTGGCCAAGATGCCAATATGAATTATAATTATATAGATGAACTTGCTATAGTTCCTTATGTTAAACATGAAATTGTTGCTATTGCACCCACGCATGATAGTCCTATTATCTTTTCGAATTCTCTCTACTACACTATATCGGAGAAGCTTGTGCTTATTAAGGATTATATTGATGGGTTGCCTTTTACCATTGCACATGATTATTTAGATAGATATAATATGCATGTGCGTGCTGCTCCTACTTGCAATTATTATGAGAGAGGAACTACATCTCCGCCTCTTTATGTTTCCAATACGTTAGAATTGCAAGAATCTGCTTATACTATGCATTGGCCTTTACTATGTGTGCATGAATTGTTCTTTTATGACATGCCGATGCATAGGAAGAGAGTTAGACTTCGTTGTTGCTTGATATATGTTACTTTGTGGTCACTACTAAATTACAAATCATTGTTAATTAAAATTGGCTTTGATATACCTTGGGATCCGGGTGGATCCATTACTTGAGCACTAAATGCCTAGCTTAATGGCTTTAAAGAAAGCGCTGCCAGGGAGACAACCCGGAAGTTTTAGAGAGTCATTTATTTCTGTTGAGTGCTTTCATTTAGTTTAAAAACAAAAAAATAAGAGGGGAACCTAAAAACTTTTCAAAAAGGAAAGTGAAAGTGAGAGAGATAAGCATTGTTGAAGTGGGAGAGCTCCTTGAACTTTGTTCATGCTCACGGAAACTTTGTGAATCTTGATTACAGAAACTTTTCATCAAAAATAATTATCGCATTGTATAATTCCATTGTATTATAAAAATAATGTGCCAAGGTTTGCCTTTAGGATGTTTACAATGCTTGTTGGTTTGTACGGTGCAGGACAGAAACTTTGGCTGTAGTGCGCGATTTTACATTTTTAATTGGAAGGTCAGTTGGTTCTGATTCCTTTTGCAATGTCTTGATATACAACTTGTTTATTTTTCCTAATTTTGGTAGAATGTTTGGGGTACCAGAAGTATGGTGGATGTTCAGATTGCTACAGACTGTTCTGTTTTTGACAGATTCTGTTTTTGATGCATAGTTTGCTTGTTTTGATGAATCTATCAATTTATATTAGTGTATTAAGCCATGAAAAAGTTATATTACAGTAGACAAAATGAAAAAAATATGAATTGGTTTGCAACAGTACTTAGAGTGGTGATTTGCTTTATTATACTAACGGATCTTACCGAGTTTTCTGTTGAAGTTTTGTGTGGATGTAGTGTCTAATCGAGGATGTCTCGATATGAGGAAAAGGAAGAGAGGCAAGAGCTTAATCTTGGGGATGCCCGAGGCACCCCAAGTAAATATTCAAGGAGACTCAAGCGTACAAGCTTGGGGATGCCCCGGAAGGCATT
Organism: Aegilops bicornis; assembly: GCA_021605145.1. NCBI lineage: Eukaryota > Viridiplantae > Streptophyta > Magnoliopsida > Poales > Poaceae > Aegilops > Aegilops bicornis. Next base: position 12,591,722 of record CM038674.1, on the reverse strand, counting down.
CCCTCTTTCTTCAACAAGTATCGGTATGTTTTCGAATTCGTTTCGTTCATGCATTATGTGCAAGTCTTGGAGCGTCTTTTGCATTTAGTTTTCATTTTTATTTTATGCACCATGCTGGTATCAGATAGTCCTTGGTTGATTTATAGAATGCTCATTGCACTTCACTTAAATCTTTTGAGTATGGCTTTATAGAATGCTTCATGTGCTTCACTTGTATCATTTGAAGTTTGGATTACTGCTTCCTTTACATAGAAAACCGCCATTTGTAGAATGCTCTTTTGCTTCACTTATAATTGTTAGAGCGTGGGTATATCTTTTGTAGAAAGAATTATACTGTCTTGCTTCACTTATATCAATTTAGAGAGATGACAGGAATTGGTCATTCACATGGTTAGTCATAAAATCCTACATAAACTTGTAGATCGCTGAATATGATATGTTTGATTCCTTGCAATAGTTTTTGCGATATAAAGATGGTGATATTAGAGTCATGCTAGTGGGTGGTTGTGGATTGTAGAGACACTTGTGTTGAGGTTTGCAAGTCTCAGAGCATGCACGTATGGTAATCGTTAGTGACAAATTTGAAGCATGGGGTGTTTCTTTGATTGTCTTCCTTATGAGTGGCGGTCGGGGACGAGCGATGGTCTTTTCCTACCAATCTATCCCCCTAGGGGCATGCATAGTAGTACTTTGCTTCGAGGGCTAATAAAACTTTTGCAATAAGTATATGAGTTCTTTATGATTAATGTGAGTCCATGGGTTATACGCACTTTTACCTTTCCATCATTGCAAGCCTCTTCGGTACCGTGCATTGCCCTTTCTCACCTCGAGAGTTGGTGCAAACTTCGCCGGTGCATCCAAACCCCGTGATACGATACGCTCTATCACACATAAGCCTCCTTATATCTTCCTCAAAACAACCACCATACCTACCTATTATGGCATTTCCATAGCCATTCCGAGATATATTGCCATGCAACTTTCATCATCATCATATACATGACTTGAGCATTCATTGTCATATTGCTTTGCATGATCGTAAGATAGCTAGCATGATGTTTTCATGGCTTGTCCATTTTTTGATGTCATTGCTACGCTAGATCATTGCACATCCCGGTACACCACCGGAAGCATTCATATAGAGTCATATCTTTGTTCCAGTATCGAGTTGTAATATTGAGTTGTAAGTAAATAAAAGTGTGGTGATCATCATTATTAGAGCATTGTCCCCAAAAAGAAAAGAAAAAGAAAGGCCAAAAAGAAAAGAAAAAATAAAAAGAAAGGCCAAAGAAAAAAAAAGAAAAAAAAGAAAAAAAGAATAAATAAAAAGGGGCAATGTTACTATCTCTTTTTCCACACTTGTGCTTCAAAGTAGCACCATGTTCTTCATGTAGTGAGTCTCATATCTTGTGCTTCAAAGTAGCACCATGTTCTTCATGTAGTGAGTCTCATATCTTGTGCTTCAAAGTAGCACCATGTTTTTCATATAGATTGTCTCCTATGTTGTCACTTCCATATACTAGTGGGAATTTTCATTATAGAACTTGGCTTGTATATTCCAACGATGGGCTTCCTCAAATGCCCTAGGTCTTCATGAGCAAGCAAGTTGGATGCACACCCACTTAGTTTCTTATTTTGAGCTTTCATACACTTATAGCTCTTAGTGCATCCGTTGCATGGCAATCCCTACTCCTCACATTGACATCAATTGATGGGCATCTCCATAGCCCGTTGATTAGCCGCGTTGATGTGAGACTTCCTCCTTTTTGTCTTCTCCACATAACCTCCATCATCATATTCTATTCCACCTATAGTGCTATATCCATAGCTTGCGCTCATGTATTGCGGGAGGGTTGAAAAAGCTGAAGCGCGTTAAAAAGTATGAACCAATTGCTCGGCTTGTCGTCGGGGTTGTGCATGATGGAGGCATTTTGTGTGACGAAAATGAAGCATGGCCAAACTATATGATTTTGTAGGGATAATCTTGCTTTGGCCTTGTTGTTTTGAAAAGACATGAATGCTTTATTGGTACGCTCGAAGTATTATTTTTTTATGTCAAATGATAGACTATTGCTTTGAATCACTCGTGTCTTAATATTCATGCCATGATTAGACATATGATCAAGATTATGCTAGGTAGCATTCCACATCAAAAAAATTTCTTTTTTATCATTTACCTACTCGAGGACGAGCAGGAATTAAGCTTGGGGATGCTGATACGTCTCCGTCAGATCTATAATTTTTGATTGTTCCATGCCAATATTCTTCAACTTTCATATACTTTTGGCAACTTTTTATATTATTTTTGGGACTAACATATTGATCCAAAGGCTCAAATGCCGCTCCTGTTTGTTGCATGTTTTTGTTTCGCAGAAACCCAATATCAAACGGAGTCCAAACGGGATAAAACGGACGGAGATTTTTTGGAATATTTATGATTTTGGGAAGTAAAATCAACGTGAAACGGTGTCCGGGCGGGCGCGCCTCCCCTGGGCGCGCCTGGACTCTCGTGGGCCACCCAGAAGGCGGTTCACGCTCTTCTTTTGCCGCAAGAAAGCTAATTTTATGGGAAAGATCTGGGCGAAAGATTCACCCCAATCGGAGTTATGGATCTCGGGATATAAAAGAAACGGTGACAGGGTGGAATCTGAGAACGCAGAAACAGAGAGATAGATCCAATCTCGGAGGGGCTCTCGCCCCTCCCACGCCATGGGAGCCAAGGACCAGAGGGGAAACCCTTCTCCCATCTAGGGAGAAGGTCAAGTAAGAAGAAGAAGAAGGGGGGCTCTCTCCCCCTTGCTTCCGGTGGCGCCGGAACGCCGCCGGGGGCCATCCTCATCACCGCGATCTTCACCAACACCTCTGCCATCTTCACCAACATCTCTATCACCTTCCCCCTTCTATATACAGCGGTCCACTCTCCCGCAACCCGCTGTACCCTCTACTTGAACATGGTGCTTTATGCTTCATATTATTTTCCAATGATGTGTTGCCATCCTATGATGTCTGAGTAGATTTTCGTTGTCCTATCGGTGATTGATGAATTGCTATGAGTGGTTTGAGTTACATGTTTTATTATTGGTGATGTCCTATGGTGCCCTCCAAGGCTGTCATGAGCGTGAGGGATTCCGCTGTAGGGTGTTGCAATGCGTTCATGATTCGCTTATAGTGGGTTGCGTGGAGGACTGAAACACAAACCCGAGTAAGGGGATTGTTGCGTTTGGGATAAAGGGGACTTGATACTTTAATGCTATGGTTGGGTTTTACCTTAATGAATCTTTAGTATTTGCGTATGCTTGCTAGAGTTCCAATCATAAGTGCATATGATCCAAGAAGAGAAAGTATGTTAGCTTATGCCTCTGCCTCAAATAGAATTTTAATAGTGATTACCGGTCTAGTAACGTAGTCAATTGCTTAGGGACAATTTCACAACTCCTATCACCACTTCTCCACACTCGCTATATTTACTTTATTGCATCTTTATCTAAACAGCCCCTACTTTTTATTTACGTGTTCTTTATTATCTTGCAAACCTATCCAACAACACCTACAAAGTACTTCTAGTTTCATACTTGTTCTAGGTAAAGCGAACGTCAAGCGTGCGTAGAGTCGTATCAGTGGCTGATAGGACTTGAGAGAGTATTTGTTCTACCTTTAGCTCCTCGTTGGGTTCGACACTCTTACTTATCGAAAGAGGCTACAACTATCCCGTATACTTGTGGGTCATCAACTACTAATAGCAAGACTTCTCCCATGTCCTTTGGAACAAACGTAACTACTCACAAAGCATATTCATGCTCATAATCAGAGGGGTATTAATATGCATAAAGGATCTGAGCATATGATCTTCCACCAAATAAACCAACTAGCATCAACTACAAGGAGTAATCAACACTACTAGCAACCTACTAGTACCAATCCCGGACTTGGAGACAAGAATTGGATACAAGAGATGAACTAGGGTTTTGGGAGGAGATGGTGCTGGTGAAGATGTTGATGGAGATTGCCCTCTCCCGATGAGAGGAGCGTTGGTGATGATAATGGCGATGATCTTCCCTTCCCGGAGGGAAGTGTCACCGGCAGAACAGCCCTGCTGGAGCCCTAGATTGGTTCTGCCAAGGTTCCGCCTCGTGGCGGCAGAGTTTCGTCCTGAAAGGTTGCTTCCTCTTTTTTTCTCGACAAAAGACTTCATATCGCAGAAGATGGGCATCGGAGAGCCACCAGGGGGCCCACGAGGTAGGGGGCGCACTACTAGGAAAAGGCCTACTAATGGCGCACCGGTTTTGCCTACTAATGGCGCACTACTGGTGCGCCATTAGTATCACGCCACTAGTATTTTTTATTAATGGCGCACCACCGGTGCGCCATTAGTATCTGAGACTAATGGCGCACCACATGGTAGTCGCCATTAGTAACAATTTTTAATTTTTCTTTGTTTTTTCTTAATCTCAGTCACTATTTCACATATGAGATATCCAGCACATATATATACAACAAGCATCCATATAACAATCATAGCCAACACACAAGTTCCATCATATATACATACATAGCCAACACATAGTTCCATCGTTACATATTACAAAAGTTTCACATTGTTCATCCAACACCGTTATCCATCAATTCACAAAAGTTTCACATTGATTCAAAATAAAAACACAAATGGAAAAGAAGCACTCCATCCATGCAAGCTTCCGTGAATTAAATCAAATCTGCAAAATGATAAACAAGAAGTTATAAGAAGAAGAAGAAGAAGACTAGAAGAATACTAGAAGAATAAGAACACTAGAAGAAGAATAAGAAGAATTTTGGAAAAGAAGAAGAATAAGAAGAAGACTATAAGCTTATTATGTAAACTTGATCATTTTGTGCTAACAGAAGTAATTTTGGAGCTAACATATAGGAAACTAAGCATATAAGCTCTAAGTTAGCATATTAGAGCCAACTTAGGTAAAATGAAGCTAACTATGTCATTTTGGAAAAGAAGAAGAATAAGAAGAAGACTATAAGCTTATTATGTAAACTTGATCATTTTGTGCTAACATAAGTTATTTTGGAGCTAACCTATAGCAAACTAAGCATATAAGCTCTAAGTTAGTATATTAGAGCCAACTTAGGTAAAATGAAGCTAACCTATGTCATTTTGGAAAAGAAGAAGAATAAGAAAAAGACTATAAGCTTATTATGTAAACTTGATCATTTTGTGCTAACATAAGTTATTTTGGAGCTAACCTATAGGAAACTAAGCATATAAGCTCTAAGTTATCATATTAGAGCCAACTTAGGTAAAATGAAGCTAACCTATAGTAAACTAAGCATATTAGAGATAACATAGGTAACTAAGTATATATATATATATATATATCATTTTGGAGATCCGACATACCGACAAAGTTCAGTTCTCATGCATTGTTCTTCTCCTTCTCCTTCCTCATTTGATGCGCCAAGAGCGGCGAGGCGGTGGTGGCAGTGGAGGCGGTGGGATGTAGTCTTCACCACAATTGGCGTGGTCATGTCGCCCACCGTGGGATCGCTGGCGCCACCACCGGTGCGTGGTCATTGTCTGGCACCACCACCATCGCGAGGCCACCTTCAGGCATGACGGGCACGACCATCGCTAGGTCATCCTCAGCCACCTCCATCTCTTGCCCATGGTCAGCCACCACCATCTCTTGCCCATGGTCAGCCACCACCATCTCTTGCCCTTGGTCACCACCACCAGCGCTTAGGTCATCCTCACCGATGCCCATCGTCATCCCGCAGCTCCCGATCATCCCCACTCTGCTCCTCTTCTCCCGCACTCCAGTCCGGATCATCCTTCTTGTTGTCTATGTCGCTGCCAGAATCGCTGCTTCCGCTATTACCATAGTCGCCGCCGCTTTGGTCAGAGCCGATGTCGCCGCTGCCGCTCCCATTACCTGTCCAAATGCAACAATGACCGTTAACAATCGATGTGAGACAAAGCCAAATGTTGAGGAATAAGAAGAGGCAGAGCGTACCAAAGATCATCATCGTCAACAGAGCGCATGCGACACATAGTCGCGTTGAACACCTTCACGATGAGCATGGTGGCGTCTGCCGCACTCAAGAGAAGGAAGTACCCCAGCCGCAGGTCGTGAGGCACGGTAGAACTTCTCCCACCCACGAGACAAGTACATGTGGCCCTCCTTGATCACCAACTCCACATCCCATCGCTGCGAAACCCCCGTCGACCTGTCGCAGCTTCACATTATTTGGCGGATCTTCACCCAAAGCATGTTCATAAACTGTCGTGCAGCCTCTGCAGTTTGGGACAATGAGTGATGTAGCAAACAACAGATATCATAATGAGATGGGTGAAGGGAGATCTCTGCTTTATATACCTGTGTCATGGATGACATCAAGTCCCAATTATGATACTCAAGAACTCGGAAGCATCCAACTCAGATCAAGTGTCTAGAGAGGCGGTGGCTCCTTCCCCCCATCTCTGATAAGCAGCAGAGGAGACCAATTAGTACCCTTACAACAGATCATAAAACATGCATTAGTCGCAGTATTCTATATGTCCTATTTTTAGCAAAGTCATGCTAAAATTCACGGAAAATTTCAGCATGACCTTTTGCTGAAAATAGGACATATGGAGTGCCCGAATTTGCCGGAACGGAAGTTAATCGACATTCCGGCAAACTCAAGGGCCTCTCGGGGTACCTGCAAATTCATCACGACACAATGGTCGGAGACAAAACCCAGCAAACTAGCAAGTCTTTCTCAATGTGATCACAAGTAATTCAGAGGCATCACAATAAAGCAACACCCTGCACTAGCCTAAAAACAAGTGAAGTTTCACCCATATAAGAACAACTTTATAAAATCAGAGAAGTTGCTAAATTTTTTGTATCCTTCATACACACTGGAGTACAATGCTTTATAATGTTCCATCATCATTACAGAAATCCAAGACCATGTGTTCCATCATCATCATCATTACAGAAATCCAAGAAACATCATGCTTTTAACAGTTTTCAGTTTGGACAGAATACTGAAAACTACAGTTTGGACAGAATTCCTAACACTTTGGTCTTCTAGTTACAAAACAAAACTGACATAATTCTAGATGCCATAACTGAATTTTTTGACAGTAGCTCAAGTTTTTGACAGTAGCTCCTAACAGTAGCTCCTAACTGAATTTTCTGCTTAAAGGGAAGGCTGACTTAAGTTGCAAGCAGCAAGCACAAACCAGAAGCAATCACATCCTTTTTTTGGTGGTGTATATGTTTATATATTTTTCTACAAACTTGTCAAAAGTATACAAAGTTTGACTTTAGGCAAACCTAATTATGGAGTAAATAAAAACGGAGGGAGTACGTTGCAAGAGTCCGGTTGAGGCAACCTTGTGTGTGGCTAGTCTATTAGCACTCCGAGCTGGAGGCATGTATCATCGAAATTGTCGATAATCTAACAATTGAAACGGTAACATATGTGGTAAGCAATCCACAGTAATTAAAAAAAATAGATAGATAGAGATGAACCAAATGAATCATCTTCTCAGTTGGACTCTGTACAGCAATCTTGTGAGCATCAAAAGGAAACTGCTGATACTTATTAATGATTCAAAAAGGAAGGGGCAGAAACTGTGCTTCATCTTCTATCGAGCCCACATAAGACCAGACTCCCACACAAGTGCCCGGCCACCTCCTAAGCCTATCTCTACACCAATACATTACGGGACATCAAACCCTGAGGCTACTTACCAAAATTTAGCCTGTCCAGCATTGCTGATTGTTGCTCGAGTGGTACAGGCATACTGCAGTACTCCTATTAGACTAAGATTGACAAAAACTGCGGCGTGCAAATCATGCTACAACGGTCGCACGAACGAAAGTGGGGTGGTGCACGCGTTCTTCAGAGACTACTGTTCTAGAGGATTTTGGACATGCTGCTCTAGCTGCCTGCCCGTGCTAGCACTGGTCGCCAACCTCGAAGACTCATGGCTCAGTTCGGTACCGCCTTGCCTGCTGGAACAATTCTCACGCTGGAAGGGGTCTGCTGATCCTTACTTCTCGGCCGCCTTCTTGCCTCACCATTGGAGCTTGCATCCCCAACGCGGTTTTTAGCCTGGCACAGAAGTTGCTTCCTTCGCTGCTTCGGGCTGGTGTGACCGTCTCTTTCTATTGCTCGCAGAACAGCTTTCCGGAGCCTGGACTCCACCATTTCCCATGACACAAGCTTCTCTAGAACTGCAGAGACGTACTCGGCCCTTCGATTCTGCAGTCATGGTAAGCAGCAAGCACAAACCAGAAGAAATCCAGCAGACCGTATTTCAACCTCAATCTTGGATTGAGAAAGCCTAATATTCAGACTAAGTAAAAATTCGCATGATGAAGATGTATTCTGAAAATAGAGTATAAGAAGATGAGCTACACTGCAACCTAAGAACTAGTTACCCTTACAATCTAAGACAAATTATAAATTGTAGCTAACAATATTTGTCTGAACCCTGACTGCAAACTAACATGGCAGGTGAACATATTTGCAGAGTTCAGATGCAAACGGTGCCGGCGTCGCCACGGTCGAGGGGAGGGAGGGAGGGAATGAGGACGGGTGGAGAGGGAGGAAGGAGGACGGAGGAGAGGTACCGGGTCGCCGGAGGGGTCGGGTCGGGTCGGTCGGGTCGGGGTCCGGCTCGTCCGCCGCCGCCATGGTCGAAGGAGAGCAGGGACCGTGGTGGAGGACGGCAGGGGCAGGCGGGTGGGCGCGGCTGGGCCGCTGGCCGGCTGCTGCAGGGGCCGGAGGAGGCCCTCGCTTGTCGGAGGGAGGAGGAGAGGAGAGGAGCGGGCGACGCGCGCTCGGCCGATCCCGTTCGGGGGGTGCGGGGGCGGCGGGGGTGGAGTCCCTGGGTTGGGCGGCGCTGGGCAGCGCAAGACCACAGCGGGCGGCGGGCGGCGGCAAGGCCGACGGCGTGCAGGCGCCAAGTGACGGAGGGGCGGAGGCGGTGGCGGCGTACGGTTGGGTCGAGTGGATCTGGCAAGGGAGGGAGGGAGGCAACAGTGAGAGGGGAACAGGTGAACTGGGGGGAGGGATCTAATGGCGCACCGCACCCCTAGTGCGCCATAAGTACAACCAATCTAACGGCGCACCCCGCACCGGTGCGCCATTAGAATTTACTAGCCCGACTGGTCAGGTTATATTCCACCTCAACCAATCCACATCAGAATCCGCCCACTAGCCCGACTGGTCAGCACGCAGCAGACACACCAGGAGGTCCTGGGTTTGATTCCCAGGCTCCCCAATATTTTTTTTATGCATTTTAAATGCTGTTTGATATTTATTTGTGTTTAAATATGTTCAAACTTGTTTAAATCATAACAGTAATATTTTTTTATAAAAAATTAATAATTTTTTAAAAAATATTTTCAATTTTGTTATTTGAAAATATTTATTAATATGAAAAAATTTTCTTATGGGGGGTGGGTGCGGGGGTCGCCGCGACGGTGGGAGTGGGGAGGGTGCGGGTCGGGGCTGGCGGCGGCGCCGGTGGAGCGGGGAGAGGGTGCGGGTGGAGTCGTCGGCGACGGTCGAGTGGGGAGGGTGCGGGCCGGGTCGCGGGCGGCCGTGGAGCGGGGAGGTGCGGGTGGGTCTTCATGACGGTCGAGCGGGGAGGTGCGGGCTTGGGTCAAGCGGCGACCGGTGGAGCGGGAGGTGCGGGCAGGGGTCGGGACGGTGGAGTGGGGAGGGTGCGGGCAGGGTCAGATGGCGGCGGCCGGTGGAGCGGGAGGTGCGGTGGGTCATCGGCGACGCGGATTGCAGGGCAAGCGGGTTGGCGCTACGGGCGAGGGAGGTGGGGCAAGGGGGCGGCGAGGGGAGGGGGGCGACGGGGCGAGGGGAGGTGGGGCTCGGCATTACTAACAATTTTTTTTCAAAACTACTAATGGCGCACGTTGACTTTTGGTGCGCCATTACTATGTCAACTAGTAATGGCGCATCGCATAACGGCGCCATCAAGAATAATTTTTTCAAAACTACTAATGGCGCACCTGTGCACCAGGTGCGCCATTAGTAATATATTACTAATGGCGCACCAGAACAAGGTGCGCCATTAGTGGCCATATCATCTATAGCCCTTTTCCTAGTAGTGGCGCGCCCTAGGAGGGGGGGGGGCGCCCCCCACCCTCGTGGATAGGGTGTAGGCCCCCTGTCCTTCATCTTTGGCATGTATTTTTCATTATTTATTATAAGATATTCCGTGGAGTTTCAGGACTTTTGGAGTTGCGCAGAATAGGTCTCTAATATTTGCTCCTTTTCCAAATTTCAGATTCCAAATTGCAGCATTCTCCTCCTTATGTAAACCTTGTAAAATAAGAGAGAATAGCCATAAGTATTGTGACATAATGTGAAATAGCAGCCCATAATGCAATAAATATCAACATAAAAGCATGATGCAAAATGGACGTATCAACTCCCCCAAGCTTAGACCTCGCTTGTCCTCAAGCGAAAGCCGATAACGATAAATATGTCCCCATGTTTAGAGGTAGAGGTGTCGATAAAAATAATATTCTGACATGAAGGCATCATGATTATTCTCATAACAAGCAACATATATAGATATTTGTCATATGATTTCTTATGTTCAAGTAATAATCCATTCACAATACAGAGTACTGAATCATAAACTTTATTGAGAACCAACAAACTATAATCTCAGTCAACTCAAGCAATTGCAATTTATCATAACATCAGAAAGAGTCTATGTCAGAGCTTAATAGCAAGCCCACATACTCAACTATCATTTAGTCCTTCATAATTGCTAGCACTCACGCGATATTTGTGGTTACGGAGTCTTAATCGGACACAGAGAAAGATAGGAGCTTATAGTTTCGCCTCCCAACCTTTTACCTCAAGGGTAATGTCAACAATGATAACTCAAGCTCCCCTACATCCAATTAGATATATATATATCAGGTTCTTTCCAACATGCTGGGCTTGCCAAAGGATAAAATGAAAAGGAAAGGTGAAGATCACCATGACTCTTGCATAAGGTAGAAGATAATCATAAAAGATAGGCCCTTCGCGGAGGGAAGCGGAGGTTGTCATGCGCTTTATGGTTGGATGCATAAAATCTCAATGCAAAAGAACGTCACTTTATATTGCCCCTTGTGATATGAACCTTTATTATGTAGTTCGTCGCTTTTATTTCTTCCACATCACAAGATCGTATAAAGCTTATTTCTCCCACACCAATCAATCATCCA